>JAASFS010000116.1:0-34695 GCA_023333865.1 Globisporangium perplexum | reverse complement strand
TGCGAATGCCTCCGGTGAGCTGCGCAGAGGATAGCGCATGCTGGAGCGAACGCGTCCGCCACAGTTCGCTGCTCAACCCGCTTCACGAACCTCTAGCCTGGCTGCCTGGTTGCCATCTCGCTCGTGGACTTCTGTGCAACGACGCTGCAGTCTCGTGGTGCAGAGTTGGAGGTGATGTCGGGTTCTCTGCACATGAGTGCGACGTCCTCACAAGTTACCACGAACTTCGTATTCGACGCTGGCAGCGAGCCAACAGCGTCGAGAAGCGCTGATGGTCGAGGAAGTCCAGGGGAGGGCGACGGTGGAAGCAGGTGCAGGTTGCATGCCGTGTTGAACAGCTGGGCACTGACGAGCCCGAGATCGCGTTGGTCAAGGGCTCGTCAGTGCGCCATCGTGATTGCGCATGGGCGTCGTCATCATGTAGAAAAGCTGCCCGGACTCAGTTTCTTGCTGGCGAGTTGGTGGTCACTTTGGCAACGCGCCGACACGCAAAGCGAGCGAGCGAGCGCCTGTCATGACGCCCACCGCCGCCGCCACCACCGGCAGCAGCTGCAGCGCGGCCTCCAAGCCGCCGAAGCCCAAGCCCCGGCGCCAGCGCAAGGATAACAGCGCGCGCGCCAAGCGCTACCGCGCGAAGAAGAAGAGCCAGCTCGACGCCTCACTCGCGGACGTCGCGGTACTGCGCGAGCGCGTGCGCGAGCTCCGCACGCTGCGGCAGCTGCTCTCGGAGAAGCTGTTGGCCGCGCCGTTTGCGAGCACGGGCTCGCCGCTGCGCTTCGTCCACGAGTACTTCGAGGTCTTCCGCTACGGCATGCAGCTGCCGGCGCAGCGTCGCGGCGGCAGCGGCGCGGCCCCCGCCTCCAAGTTGGTGTGCGGCCGCCGCCAGGAGCAGTTCTACAGCGCGTTTGTTCGGCCCGACGTGCGCTTCGGCGACGCCGTGGGCTTCGGGCCGGCCATGCAGCAGTGGAAGCTCTACTCGAGCGTCCACGCGTCGCTCTTCCTCGAGTTCGTGAGCTTCCGCCTCGACGTGATTGACAACTGCGCGCTCGTGAGCACCGCCGGCGTGCTGCACATGCGCTACACGCGTGCGACCGTTGCGACGCTCTTCCCGCACGCGCTGGCGAGCGAGGCGCTCGTGGCGAAGCTCGTCGGGCAGGAGCTACACCTGCGGTACACGGACCACTGGTACTTTGACGCGGGCGGCAAGGTGGAGCGCTACGAGCTCTTCCCGGACATGGTGCAGGCGCTCCAGGACGCCGTCGGGAGCCTCGAGGACGTCGCGTGGCTGCTCGGTGGCGGCGCGCTGCTCGAGGACCGCGCGCACATCAAAGCGGACGCCGCCGTGAAGATCGAGCAGCTCAGCGACGATGACGAAGGTGGCGAAGGCGGCGATCCGATCCCAGACGCGCTCGAGCGGTTGGGCGGAGGAGGCGAGCGGCGATCGCCAGCCGCCATGGCGATCGAGTTCCTCCTGTCGTAAGTTATGAAGTTGAGATGAACAACACGGTGTCGATGGAGGAGGAGACTGCCGCCTCAAGCGATCGCGACCTCTCGGTCCAGTTCTAGTGCGCTGTTGTCAGTGTCGGTGCCATCTGGCGTCGGCCGCCACCACACACATCGCCTGTTGACTCGGCCAGAACATCGTTCACCGCCGCTGTATCATCGAGTCGAACGCGGGTGCACGACCAGAGAGAGTTCAAGCAAATGACGTCGTGGACCACACCACGAACGCTCATTAGTTGATACCCTTCGCAATACGATGCGATCGAGTATAGCATGCCGATACAACTTCTGCTACTCTCAGCCTTCACAATCAAATGCCAGTTTTCATAAATTAATAGTCAGCGAGCCGTGGCGACACATCCTTTTTCCCAGTGCGGACCGAATTGGCGAGAAGCATGCACGCGCGCGCGCTCCAGCAGCTCCGCGACGATGGCAGCGGTGGCGGCGGCGGCGCTCTCCACGCAACAGCCACGCGCCCGCCGCCAGACGAGCGCAGCGCCAAGAAGGAAGCGCGGCTGTGCGCGATCCGCCGCAACAACTCGGAGCGCGCGCGGCGGTATCGTCGGCGCAAGAAGGAGGAGGCCGGTCGCACCTCCGACCGCGTCGCGGCGCTGCGCGCGGAGATCGCGGAGCTCAGTCTGCTGCGCGAGCGGCTGCGCGACGAGCACGCGCTGGCGGCGCCCGTGGCGGTCGAGGGCCACGCCACGCGCATGGTGCGCGAGTACTACGACGTGTTCTGCCACGGCGTCGACCGCGCGGGGCGGCGGAGCCTGACGCCGGGCGGCGCGCGCCAAGAGGCGTTCCTGCGCGTGATGGCGCACCCGGCGGTGGCGTTCGGCGAGTTCGTGGGCGTGGGGCCGCTGATCGAGCAGTGGCGGCGCTACTCGACGTTCCACGCGTCCGTGCGGCTCGAGTTCGCGTCGCTGTGCCTGCGCTCGCTCGACGGGTGCCCCGTGGCGGCCACGAGCGGCGTGCTGCACCTGCGGTACTCACGCACGACGCTCGAGAAGCTCTTCCCGACCGCACTGAGCGACGAGATGCTCGTGCAGCGGCTCGTCGGGAAGGAGCTCCACCTGCGCTACCGCGACATCATGTACTTCAACGCGCGCGGCCAGATGACGCGCTACGAGCTCGTGCCGGACCTCGTGAGCGCGCTCTACGAAGTGGTCGGGAGTCTGCGCGACGTGGCGCTGCTGCTGGGCGACGCGTTCATCGAGCAGGACGCCGTGATCAAGCGGTCCGTGGAACCCGAAGACGTCGGTGACGATCACGACGACGACGACGGCGACACGGACGGGAGCACGAGCGGCACCGCATCGTCCCCGTCGTCGCTGTCGTCCAGCTCGCCGCCTCCGTCGACTATGGACATCCAGTTCATTCTGTCGTGAGTGTCGTCGACGCACCTGGCGCTCTCGGTGAGATGCCCACATACTCTGTTCCAAGGCAGTCGAGCATGCCGTCCGAACCCTTTCGGCGTCACAAACGAACTGGCAAACGCGCCGATGTGCCAGTTGCCGCAGCACGCGCCACTCAACACTTCGTGCGTGGCGCCAGCGCGGCTCAAGCAGACTCACTACAGACTCGGGTGTGATGGCCACGGGTGAAGAACTGCGCAGCTGAAGCTTCGCTGCCGTCGCGACGAGAACTTCGCCCCAAGTCCCAGGTGACCGCACGCCGAACTCGCCGTACACTCTCCTGTACACCTCCCTGTTTGCACAGGTCGCGTACTTCCGCCCAAGAACCTTGAAGCGCACTTCCTATACCATCGGAACATCGACACTTCATTCACTCACTCGCACACGCTCTCGTCCCCTCGCCAGGCGACAGTGAAACTCTAGTTTACACACGGATCTCGGACTAGGGGAAGCTCACCACTGCAGCGCGAGCGCCACAACCGCGACGGCGCTTGCGCTCGCGACCACCGAAACGCTGGAGGAAGCCGCGGCGCTCGTGGGCGTCGGCGTCGGCGTCGCAGTCTTCGGCGCCGCAGTCGCGGACTTCTTGAGCGTGCCGGTTGAGTCGGTGCCGTCGAGGCTCGAGGCCTTCACCTGCGCGTTGCCCTTGGTCTCGTCGTCCGGCAGCTCGACGTCGTTCGAGCCGGTCTCGACCTCGGTCTGGTTGCCCGTCTGGCCCGTGAGCACGTCCGTGATGAACGAGCCGAAGCCCTTGACGGTGTCGCCGACCTGGATGTCGCACTGGATCTCGCGGTTCGCGCGCTCGTTGATCTGGTTGAGGAAGTCAACGCACGTGCGCGACGTCATGACGCTCTGCGCCTGCTTCTCGGTCGGGAATGTCGTGACGGCCCAGATGTCCACGCCGGTCTCGCTCGCGCACTTGCGGAGCCCGGCGGTGGCGTTCGGGAAGAGCTTGGCCTGGATCGCGCCAAAGTCGCAGTTCGCGGCGTGCGTCGTCGCGGCGGCGAGAGCGACGCTGAGCAGCGCGAGCGTCGAGCAGGTCTTCATGGCTGGAGAGAGCGTGTGTCTCTGAGGGAGAGACTTGAGCGCGAGAGCGAACGTTTGCGAATGATGAGAGCGAGCGGATCGCCCACCGCGTCTGCAGGTCTGCAGAGGCGCAGCGCCTGAGCGCCAGCCACCTTCGGGTGCACCACCACCGCTGCCTGCCGCGTTCTCTACACTACCAGCGAAAGCGCACCCAGTGCGGAGTCGGAGCACCTTCTGGTGCCGCGAAACGTCGCGAGACTCGAACAAGTACGAAAAAGAGTCGGAGACATAAACGTTCAGAGCAATTTGAATGACGCGATTGGTTGGAAAAATCATCATTTGCATATACACGATTCGTGGAAAAGAAGTATCGCGACGCTATTGGTGGAAAGCAAGCATGTCGCGACTTTTACAAGCTCGCCAGTCGGCACCGCGGAACCCGTACAACCTCTACGTGCGCACCCGCGTCGCTGCCGCGTCCCAACATCTTCGAGTCCAGACCCAGCGCATGTAGAGTCAACCGCGCAGGCGGCTCTTGATCTGCGGGAAGCGCGCGCGTTCGCTCGATGTGCTACCGCCGCTCGCGAGTCTGCTGTGCGAGCGTCCGACAGACTCGCTGCGCTGCTCAGAGCGCTTTGAGAGATCATGCGTTGCGGATTCGCGACGGCGGTGGAAGAGCGGAAGTGTGCGTGTGCCGCCTCTCACAAGGCTGCTCGTTCCACTCGCGCAGCCAATCACCCAACAGATACAGGAATGAGCAGAAGACATTCAAGAGGAGAGCTTGCAGCCCTTCGCCAGCATGTTGCGGTACCTTCACGACATGCTGTTGATGCACTGTACGAGATCTGCTGCGCGCACCACCGCTGAGCAGTTGTGACTTGACGAGCACACGAGCGGCTAATCTGCTTGATAGCCCCTGCACGCGCGCGGACGAACGCTCTCATTCTGCATCTCGGAGGTGCCGACCACACTCTTGCACCGAACGAATGGCTTCACTCCCGGATCGCGAGCGCCGCTACAGCCTCCACAGACGGCCACTTTGAACGCGTACGCGTACAGTCAACCACGCGCGGACACAAGACAGGATACAAGCGTGACGTGCATTTCTCGCAGCGCGGCGCTGGCGCTTCCGCCTCGCCTGACAGCGAAGCGCAAGCAGTAGAAGAAGACTGTCTCGGGCGACTCGCGTTCTCTCTTTCATACAAACAACACGCTCACGCCGTGCACTTGCGGCCGGCAGTGCCGTCCACCGGGATGTACCAGCAGTGCTTGGCGACCACGCCGCCGATCGTACCGGACTCGAGCCCGTCGTCGTCCTTGGTGATCTTCCACTTGTCGTCGAACGTGAAGAAGCTCACCTTGAGCCACGTCTTGGACGCCGCGAGCTCGAAGAAGCCGTACGTGTTGCCGTCCAGGACGCCGTCGTTCAGGCCGCCGCCGGTCCACACGTTCTTCACCCAGCCCGCAGCGTACTCCGGGATGCCCGACGCCGCCTCGCTCTGGATGCCGCCGCCGGCGCCGTTCTCAATGAAGTGCATGTTGTGGCCGGCCGCAAAGTCGTGCTTCTCACCGTGGGTGTGGCCGTTGATCCAGACCTGGATGCCCTTGATGTCCTTGAGCGTGTCCATCCACTTCTTCGCCGCGTCGCCGCCGTAGTGGTTGTACGGGCTGTAGTGCGAGTTCACGACCTTCCACGTCGCCGTCGACTTCTTCACCGCCTCCGCGAGCTTCGTCTTCGCCTCCTCGCCCCACGTCTTGAACTGTTTCATGCACGTGTCGTACATGCCCGTGTCGCCGCCCGCGCACCACTTGTGGCCGCGCGAGATCGTCTTGCAGATCTTGCCGTCGTCGCCCTCCGAGTAGCCGTAACACTGGCAGCAGATCTGGTCCGCGCCGTGGCTCTCGGCGTCGTTCGTGTCAACGTTGAAGATGTCGACGCTCACGTCGCCGTCCTTGATCGTGTGCACGTAGAAGTGGTCCGAGAGCTTCCAGCGGTCGTTGTTCGGGCTCTTGTAGCCGGCCTGCAGTGTGAACTTGGTCTTGAGCGCCTTCATGAGCTCGTCCGTGCTGGCGCACTCGATGTTGTCGCTGCCGTCCGAGCACACGAAGCTGCCGCCGCCGTAGTCGTGGTTTCCCATGACGTTCACCCACGTGACGTCGAGCAGCGACTTGGCGTCGTACTTGCTCTCGAACGTGCGGTCGAAGCGGTACTTCTGGTCCGTGTCGCCGAGGATGCCCGTCCAGTAGAAGTTGTCGCCGTGGCCGAGCACGACCTTGGGCTTCTGCTTGTCCGCCTGCATGCCCATGAGCTTGCCGACGCCGACCTCGGCGTGCCGGTCGAACGCGTTGTATGCGTAGTCCTTGCGGCGCGAGCAGCACGAGCCGTTCTTCGAGTACGTCGTGGCCCCCCAGTCGCCGATCGCGAACGCCGAGAGCTTGTACGACTCGCCCGTCGGGTCCGTCGTGACCTTGGACACGACCGTGTCCTCGTTCGACGCGCTTGTGTTGGAGAAGTCGAGGTTGCTGGTGCCGCCGCTCGTCGAGCCCTTGGAGCCCGAGCCCTTGGACGTCGAGTTCGAGCTGCTCGAGCTGTTCGAGCCGCTGCTGTTGGACGCGTCTGTGGCCTTGCGCGTGACGAAGTAGCCGATACTCGCGCCGATGACCGCGAGCACCACGACGGCGAAGATGATCACGACCTTCTTCGCCATGGTGGCGAGCGCTCTTTCCTTCCGAGAGAAACTTGGGAACTAAGCAAACTGTCGAGAGGAGCGGCGCGCAGTCGAGAGAGAGCGCGCGGCACGCAGATAAGAGCGGAAGGGCGGGCTGTAGCTTTGCTGGACTCTGCGCTTGTGGCCGCGGAACGGGGAATGCGGAAGTGAGTGCCACCAGCAGGAACGGCGGCGAGCGAGGCAAGCGAGGAAGCGGGATCTGCTCCAGAGAGGTTGGCGAGTGTCTCTTTTTTGAACGTGTCTCTATTGCAACTGGCTCTTTGATTGAAGGATTGCGTGGAAGAGGGCACTATCAGCAACAGATAGAGCATATCAGCGGTTTGATCAAAATGTGAACGGGTGTGGTCACAGTTGCCGATCTATTACTATATCGAAAAGTGCCCACTTCTTCTAGAATGTCCCGCACATCTTAATTTCAACCTGTGCAACATGCGAAGCCTCTTTAAAACGGCACAACAAGACACACAGCCAAAGCACCCTCTTCAAATGCTAGTGTTGGATTTAATACACTCTACGCAATCGACAGAGGGCCTACCTGTCGTTAATCAATCGTCTGCTTGTCGAAACCGGCTGCTTTTCGTCGCACTGTCGATTCGTGTTTGCCACTCCGGACAAGTACGAACCATGAAGCACGAGTCCGAGACCTTGTGCCGAGCTCATCGCGATCGACACCAGGCTTCCTTCCGGTGGACCGACACCGCCACGTCCGACTCGCCCCCGAGTTTGTTTGCCACTTCTTCTTAGTGACTCGCGATGTATGAGATCGAGCGAGCATCGGTCAGAGCCCCGCGAGCCGCTACCGGAGCGATCGCAAGAACACTCAAGAATGCTTGCTTTCACTCCAACACACAGCGCCAGAATGGACAAGGCAGGCGAACGTGCAGTAGCGCGTCTGACGATCCATGTCGCGAGACAGATCCAGTGTCCTGTGTGGCGATCGCCAGACATCGAACGAGGTTGCTTTGGCACTCGAGCACGGACGAGGGGGAACAAGATACAACTGCGAAGGATTTGGCACATACGTATCGCCGCCATTGTCCTCGAGTTTGCAAGCTCACTCCATGCAAGCTTGCTCGCGTTTGGGTCGCTCCATGCAAGAGCAAGAAACTGAGGTCACCTTGTGTATCCGATAAAGTTCGATACGTGTGGACCACACTCCATTCGGTAAAAATGTTTTCTTACGCTTTCCGAGGGTTGGGATCTGCCTTTTTACGCTTTTTACAGCTTTCTGTGGCTAGGCTACTCAAGAGGTGACGCAAGAAGAGCGACTGCAGCAACGAGAGAGACCATGGGCTTGACCGGCGTCGTCGTGGGCTCCCTCATGGGCCTCACCACCAAGCTCGGCAGCAACGCGCTGCAGAAAGTTCCCCACATGCGCCGTGCGTCTCCCTTAGACTCTGCTCCGCACGCGCGCGCCGCCTCCTGTCTCTCTCTCTCTACCCTCCTTCCTCACACCCTCCCAATGTCGTGTGCGAACCGCAGAGCCCTGGGAGCACGTGCTGCTCATCGGCGTCGGCGCCGCCGCGGGCAGTTACTTCGAGAACAAGTACCACCAGGACCTGAAGGAGGTGGAGGAGCTGCGCCAGTACCTGGAGCGCCGACCTGGCAACGCCGAGTGAGCAAGCGCGCGTCTTCTGCGGCGACCTGTGACTCGCTGGCTGCGCTTGCACGTGACGCGCAGCAGCAGCAGCAGCAAGCGCGTCGCCCGCCTATCTCCACGAGTGAATAAAGTGTCGCGCGACGATGATGGCGATGGTGACGGTCATGCCGATCCTTCAGCAGCAGCAACTGCAGCAGCAGCAACTGCAGCAGCAGCAACTGCAGCAGCAGCAACTGCAGCAGCAGGTGTGGCTAGTAGCAGCAGCGATACCGTCCTCCCACACGCTTCGTCGTGACCCGAGGCAGCTCTCGAGCGCTCTCTCCGTCCTTATGTATGGAGCGCGCATGCTGCTCACGCGCACGCCTGGAGCACGAGCGTCCGGGTCGCTCGCTGTCTGCAGAGCTGCGCCTCGTCAGCTCGAAAGGACGCGCGATCCGAAGGCTCACTCGCCAAGGCGCCTGCCTCCCGCGAGACGCCAGCCGCTGCCACCTCCGCCATGGAGCTCGCGTACCTCTACACGAAGCCGCGGAGCACGTTCGGGCGGCACTGCGACTTCCGCAACGTGGACGCCAAGGTGCTCGAGACGATCCCGACCGCCGAGGCACTCGAGAGCGAGTACGTCAAGCGGCGGCCGATGGTCACGCGGCTCGACACGACGCCCGACATGTCGGAGCACGAGGTGAACACCGAGCGGCTTATCACCAAGAACTCGAGCATGCGGCACGTCGAGGGCGGCTGGCCCAAGGACGTGGACCCGGCCGAGCAGTCGGACGTCCAGCGCTTCCGCAAGAAGGCCGAGAAGGACGACGACTACAAGCAGTCGGTCAAGTTCCTCGGCCCTGTCGTCGACCGTGCGCTCAAGCAGAACAACACGATCAACATCTACCAGGACTACTTCGAGCACATGGGCGAGGCCGCGACGACCGAGCAGCCGAGCGCCAAGGGGCTCGCGGTCTTCCGCGACCCGGAGCCCGTCAAGCGCACGATCAGCAAGATCGACTGGCACCCGGAGTCGCCGCAGAAGATGGCGGCGTGCTACTGCATCCTCAACTTCCAGGACCCCAAGTTCGCGACCGCGCGCATGCCGGCGAACTCGTACATCTGGGACGTCATGAACCCGAACACGCCCGAGACGACGCTCAAGCCGGCGTCGCCGCTCGTGTGCATGCGGTACAACCCCAAGTCGGTCGACCAGCTCGTTGCGGGCTCCTACAACGGCCTCATCTCGTTCTTCGACGTGCGCAAGTCCGGCGCGACGCCCGCCGAGACGTCCGTCATCGAGCACTCGCACCACGACCCGGTCTACGACGTCTTCTGGATCTCGTCCAAGACGGGCAACCAGTGCTGCTCCGTGTCCACGGACGGCTGGATGCTTTGGTGGGACATCCGCCACCTCGCGCAGCCGACCCACAAGATCCTGCTCAACGACAAGGATGGCATGTCGTTCGGCGGGTCGTCCATGGAGTACAACACTGAGGCCGGGCCGACCAAGTACCTCGTGGGCACGGAGCAGGGCTGCGTGCTGAGCATCAACCTGCGCAACGCCAAGCAGAACAACGGCATCACGGTCTACGACACGGGCTCCGGCAAGCACCACGGCCCGATCTACTCCATCCAGCGCAACCCGACGCACAACAAGTTCTTCATGACGATCGGCGACTGGACCGCGCGCCTCTGGTGCGAGGATCTCAAGACGCCGATCATGAGCACCGCGTACCACGACTCGTACGTCACGGCAGGGTGCTGGTCCCCCACGCGCGCCGGGGTCTTCTTCGTCACGCGCATGGACGGCGTCGTGGACGTCTGGGACTTCTTCTACCGCCAGAACGAGGTCGCGTACTCGCACAAGGTCGGCGACGTGGCGCTCTCGGCCATCAGCGTGCAGGGCAACGCGACCTCGGGCGGCAAGCTGTTCGCGGTCGGCGACTGCAACGGCATGATCTCGCTCATGGAGCTCTCGGACGGACTCGCGACGCTGCAGCCGAACGAGAAGGCGGCGATCAACGGCATGTTCGAGCGCGAGACGAAGCGCGAGAAGAACCTCGAGGCGAGGGAGAAGGAGATGAAGCGCAAGAAGGCGACAATGGAGGAAGGCAAGAGCGAGGAGCACGGCGGCAGTCTCAAGGACGACAAGATGGAGGAGCTGCTGCGCACGGTCGACGCCAACTTCCTCGGCATGATCAAGGAAGCCGAGGACTCGGAGAACAAGAACATGGAGCACAAGGGCGACGCTCTCGGCAGCGGGCGCCAGGGCGATGAGGAGAACCAACGCTAGGTGCGACCCCGATGCAGCCCGGGTATGTAGTAAGCCATCGCCTCGATCGACTCTTTGGTCTTCGCGCAAGCACTCGAAAGGAAGCGCGGCAGACCACACATCGACTGGAGCGAACCTTGGTAAGAGCTCGTTGCTCGCGGCTGTCCCCTCCAGTCGACTCGATCTTTGCGACCCGGATCTGCAAGCGCAGGTCTTCACGCGCTGGGCGTCGACCAACGCGATCCCCGATCGCGTCGTTTCTCTCTCTTTTCTCCAGCTCTGCAACCGCACCGCTGATCCTCAACATCGCGGATGAATCTGCTCGACAAACTCCCCGCACTTGCTGGCTGGCTACCAAGAGGTCCTGCTCCGCGTTGGAACCAGTATCACTGCGGTCGCTAGACGCTGCGCCATCGCCACGACCTACAACCCGTGTGATGGGCTTCAGCTTCGCCAACAGGATCCCCGACCACACCTTTGCTCTCTCGCTCGCTCGCTCCACGACAACTAACTCCAAGGCAGCTCGGCTCGCTGTGCGTCGCGTGCATTGCGATCAGTGGAAAGACGTCTCAGATAGCGCCGACGTCGGTGCCGTGCAGACACCCCACTATGCACCAGGGCATCAGGCGCTGATGTCGAGGTGCTACTGCGGATGTGAATCCGATGCGGCGATGCAGAGCAGAGCGCGCGGATCTTCTACTCTCTGGAGAAGCTGCGCGAGCGAAATCGGTCGCGCGTGTGATCGCTCGATCCCCGTGCACAACGTGTGGCTAGGACCTCGCGGGCGAGAGGGAGCAGCACGCTCGACCGAGCTACCAGAACCAGCAGCAGCTCTCCATGCACGCCAGAGTTCGACACTTGTGCTCCAACCAGCGTTTCTCACCAGTGAGACCTGCTGCTCAGACTGTTCAGGCTGTTCGCGATGGCTGCTGCTAACCCCATTGCTCACCCTCCGTTCTCGAGACCAAGCGAGCTCGAAGCTCGAAGCGAGCAAGTTGGTCACAACGCACGGTGGTTGCGCACACCTCACCGATTATGACCAGGATGCCCAGTCCCAACGTGAACAGTGCCTGACGACCGGGGTCGTCAAGCCGCGCGCCACGATTGTGAGCCGAGCGAGCAAGTTGGTGGCCGACATGTGTGAGTTGCCCGAGTCGTCCTTGCTCGCCACACACCACCACGCTACCCTCTGCGTGCTTGCGGTCGGCGCGAAACTCTGGCGCCGCCCGCAGCCACAAACAGGAGTTCGGCTTCGCGGCCTCCTTTGCTCGCCGCCGCGCCTGCTTGTTTGGTCTGGTCCGGCACAGGACGGGTGGCATCGCGAAGAGGAGCTGCGGCTGCTGGTTGTCATGATATCCGAGTCTTTCTCTCGCTGTTTGTGTGTGCATCACGTTTGACACGAGAATGCGTCGCTGACGAGCACCACCACCCGTTCGATCGCTTCTCTCTTCGCGGCTTGAAAAGGCTTGGCGCGCTCCTACAGATCTTTGCTCGAGCATTGAGCGCTGAGCGCTGTGCGCGGACGCTGGAGACCCTGACGAAACACGCTGATTGTCAACCTGGAGGCAAGCGGCGAGCGGCGAGCTGCGTCGCTCGCTTTCTGTCCGCATAGAGCAAGAGAAACACACACTCGGACGGACGTCCGACGGCGACCAGCGAAGCGAGCCGGCAACAGCGACTTCAAATCCCCGACCATCTTCGGCGCCTGGTGCTCTCGCTCTCACTAGCGTCAAAGTCCATGTCCCCTCGCTCGCTTGCTAGCGACGAAGGACAACTCCGTCTCGAGCACATGAGCATGGTGTCGTCGAGGCTGGTCATTGCCAGGAGGAGATCGCTGATTACACCCGGCGCAGTCGGCCCGCCGATTTCGGAGCACCCTGAAATCGAATGATGATCCCAGTTCGTATGCGAGTTGCAAGCGGTTCGCAGCAGTTGAGGTACTGATTTGAGCCTCATCACGTATCTCCCTCCAGTTATGCATATCGTTCGCTATATGTGCAACACTCGGCATCCTCTGCTGCTTGCCACCTGCTGCACGCCATCAGGGATCACACGGAGACGGGCAAAAAGCGAGGCACTCACTCGAGCCCTCAACGTCTCCACACACCGTTGCCGGCCGGCGAGCAGCAGCCTTCCAGCCTTCAGCTTCCAGGTGTTGGTCTGGTCTCGACCCGACGTCCTCGCCTCCTGCTGCTGCTCACTATCGATCCCGACGCGAAAGACGCACACGCGACGACGACGACCACCTCAAAAGCTGCCCGCAGCGTGTCGTCGTTGCTCAGCGTGTAAGAAGAAGAAAGAAGAACGAGGAGGAGGACGAACACTCCACCAGCGCCAGCGATGAGCAGCAGCGCCGTTTCGCTCGTCACGCGCCACGCAGGCGGCGGACTCGAGACCAAGAAGCCGCGCGTCACCGCCGCCGCCGCTCGGCGCCAGCAGCTTACGACCACCATCACGACCACCACCGTCACTAGCAAAGATAAGAAGGGTGGATCCCCCCAGACCAGCAGCTCCAGCAGCAACGCCAAGAAGCTCTCGACCGAGCGCAGCCGGCTGTGTCGCCAGCGCCAGAAGAACTACGCGGTCAACCTCGAGGGCTCGGTGCGCGCGCTGCGCTCGGAGCTCGTGGACCTCCAGATCCGGTGCGACCTGCGCCGCGACCAGGCGCTCCACACGCGCAGCTCACCCACCGGCGCGCTCGTGCGCATGGTTAGCGAGTACTACAGCATCTTCGCGCACGGGCTCACGCCGGAGGTCGCCGCCGCGAGCAGCGGACCGTCCAAGAAGCGCTCGCTTTCGCAGAGCCTCGAGCGCTCGGCGCAGTCGCAGCGCGAGTTCATGTACTCGCTCATGGATCCGCAGGTCGAGGTGTACGACTGGATCGGCCGCCTGGCGATCGGCTGCCAGCCGCTGCTCAACGGCTGGGAGTCGTGGGTGCTCTGGCACTCGTCGTACGTCTTCGAGGTCGAGTCCATGGACGTCGTGGATGTCCCGGGGCTGCTCGCCGTGCGCACGAACAGCAAGATCCGCGTGACGGTCTCGGAGAAGACGCTCGAGTACTTCTTCCCGCTCGCCGCGGGCGACGCGCGGCTGCGCGAGAAGCTGCTGGGCAAGGAGCTCGTGTACGCACTGCGCGACACGTTCTTCTTCTCCGAGAGCGGCCGCGTGGCCAAGTACACGGTCGACCTGGACTTCATCGGCGCGCTCATGGCGCTCGTGGGCAACTACGCGGACGTGCTGGCGGTCGTGGCGCCGTTCAACGACCTGGCGATCCAGTCGCCGAGCGCGCCGCTGGTGAAGGGAGCGCGCCACACTGTGCAGTATCTGCTCTCGTAGTAGGGAGAGTGATAGAGGAGGAGAGACGCAGAGGCGGCGAGTAGGTAGAGTATTCAGACGGCAGGAGCGGTGGTCTCGAGATCGGCGGGGCTTGAGAGCGGCCCGGGGTCCGAGAGCAGCGTCGGTATCTTATGATGTAAGCAGTAGCGAGGAGCAAGGGAACACGAAGAGGTGACCATGTCGACTCTAGGAAGGTGGTGGTCTCCGCTCTCGGTGATCGACACGTGCTGGTGCTTTACCAGCTCAAGAACCTTGTGTGTGCTGGAGTGTCGGACGCCGAGGAGAGTCGACGTGTTCTCTCTTCTCACGAGCACGAGGCGCGAAGGGGATGTGGAGCGCAGCGTGAGTTCTCATGCTTGAGGGTAACCCAACTGGTTACACATGGTTACTCAGATGAACCCACGCCATCAAACGTGTGACTCCGTGCAGCAGCAGCGTGTGCACCGCTGAGCCCCGCCACTCGAGAACCCACTCGCCGGAGCGCAGGCTGAGACCCGCGATGGCCTCCGTCGCCAGCGCGAGTGCCACCATCGCCGTGAAGACGCCGCTCGAGCTACTGCTCACCGCGTGCCGCGAGGGCGACGAGGCGAAGGTCCGGGAGCTCGTTGCGCATCAGCGCAACAATGCTTCAGCAGCTCCGGACGCCGCAACCGCCGATCTGCTCAGCTCGCGGGGCGGAGACGGCGACACGCCGCTGATTGTTGCGTGTCGCCTTGGCCGCGTGGCCCTGGTGGCGACGCTGCTGGAGCTCGGCGCGGAGGTGGACGCAACGTCGAAGACGATGAGACCGACTTCGATCAGCGCATTCATCATCGACGACGAGGGAGACGAGTCTCCAGATGCAGACTCGCAAGTATGTGACGAGTGGATGCCGCTGCTCGTTGCTGCTCAGAGTGGACACGTCGGCGTCGTGGCAGCACTGCTGAACGCTGGTGCGGACGTGAACGCGCTCAGCAGCGTAGCAACAGACTATGGCGAGTTCGCCGCGGTGACTGCACTCTTCGCAGCGACGCAAGCGGGGAACACGGAGATCGTGGTGGAGCTGCTGAAGGCTGGTGCGGACGTGACCGCAACGTGCGGCGAAGAGAACAAAGCTGCGCTCCACATCGCTGCGCGGAATGGTCACACTGACGTCGTGGTGGCGCTGCTGAAGGCTGGCGCCGACGTGCGCGGCACATGCGTCGATCTCGGCTTCACCGCTCTTCACTACGCCGCACAAGACGGGCACGTCGACGTCGTTGCCGAGTTGGCGCGCGCCGGAGCGGACGTCAACGCGGACAACGGAGTTGGGGACGTGTACAACGTCATCAGGGAACCCGCGATGGGATCGAAGGCACTGCATCTCGCCGCTCGATATGGGCATCGTCTCGCTGTGGCCAAGCTGCTGGAGCTTGGTGCGCACGCCGAGACCGCGAATGAGCACGGGCAGAGTCCTCTTCACAGCGCTGCTTCTGGCGGTTGCTCGGAGTGCGTGGCGCTGCTGGTCAAGCACGGCGCGAACGTCAACCGAGCCGACTACCAGAACGATACGCCGCTCCACCTCGCGTGCGAAGCCGGTCATATCGGTGCCGTGCAGGAGCTACTGGCGCAAGGAGCTGATCCGAACCCAACCGATTCGTACAGCGGAACGCCACTGCACCAAGCCGCGCGGAACGGACACGAAGTCGTCGTGATCGAACTTCTGGCGCACGGCGTGAAGACTGACGTACCAGACGACGACGGAGCTACCCCGCTTCTCCGAGCTGCTACCTGGGGCTGCCCGGAAGTCGTCGATACGCTACTGGCGCATGGTGCCGATCCGAACGCTTCAAGTGGCGACGGACAAACTCCGCTGCACAGCGCAGCGGAAGGCGGGCACAAGGACGTCGTAATGAAGCTTTTGGCAGCCGGAGCCCGCGTGGACACGGTCACGACCGACGGGAAGACGGTCCTGCATTACGCTGCCAAGGGCGGCTGCGTCGACACCGTCACCGAGCTGCTAGATCGCGGAGTTCACGTGAACGCCATGACGGAGGCGGGATCGACGGCTCTGCGAGTTGCGGTGACGAGCGACTGGTACCACGTCGTGGAAGTGCTGGTGGTGCGCGGTGCAGACGTGTGCCTCGCATACTCGACGAGTCGAGAAACCGCACTGCACAGCGCCACCGACGCAGCAACAGCGACTCTGCTGCTGGAGAGCGGCGCGGGTGTGGATGCTCGCAATTATGACGGCAACACTCCGCTACACTTTGCAGCTGGTCGCGCCTGGGATGAGTGCGAAGTGATGCGCGTGCTGTTGGCGGACGGAGCGGACGTGCACGCGATCAACACTGAAGGATTGACGCCGCTCCACATCGCCGCTCAGCACGGCGTCGTGGAAAATGTGCGCACACTGCTGGAACACGGAGCAGACCCAGATGTTCAGAGCGTCGATAGACGCAACGCACCGCTTCACGAAGCGATCGCCCGAGAGAACATCGAGGTCGTGGAAGTCCTGCTTGCGTATGGAGCAGACGTGAATGTCCGGCGCACTGGCGGGTTCACACCGCTTCACGATGCGGCCTCGGAAAGGCAACCAGAGATCGCGGAGATACTGCTGAACCATGGAGCGGATGCGTGGGCGATCACTGAGGACGGAGGAGAGACCCCGCTGCAGCTAGCTCGCCAGAACTACAGCAGCGAGGTCGAAGATATGCTGAGTGCGCTCGCTCCAGCGCACGATAAGGTCGCGATCGATGACGGCACGACGTCGTCTTTTCGTCGCCGAAAGCGCCGGAGGACGCAGTGACTGCAGTTCGATACTACGCGATCTTGTTCCGCGGTCGCGCTGAGTTGGCAGGTTGCTGGGAGTGTCATCATGTTTGGTGAAAGCGGACTTGGTGGCGACTCTACTGACGCTCTGGATGTGAACGTGGTCTGACGGGATGACGATGCCACCCCTTCGACCGATGAACGAGCGCAGTACATCGACGTCGGCGACCTGATGCTCAAAGATGGGGAAATGGAGTGCAGCGTGGACGAGTGCACGGTGCGGCACAGTTGGCAGTCATGCCGAAGGCGTGTTCGTGCTGCTCGGTGCCGTCGTAGTCGCACTGTCGCAGTGGGAGAATGCTTCCAAGATGCTGAAACTCGGAGCGTTCACCTCGAAATCGGAGTCACTCGGCTCCACGGAGCAGCTACCGACTGCGACTTGGACATCGTGGAACAGCTTCTGAGGTTAGGAGCCGATCCGTGTTTCACTGAGAAGCTCTGACATGTGTGTGTTGGAACGTCTGGGCTGACGTTCTCTTCTCGGCTGTACCCGCTTGTGACCGGGTAAACCTTGTTCCCTCGTTTATACCACTATTTGATATTAAACGCCACCGCTCTGGGTGGGAACTGCTGGTCATGGCGACGCCACCACCTCCTCCGGCGTCGGCGCCCGCGCGCCTGGGTTCCGCCGCGCCGCTGCGCGTGGCGCCCGCGGTGCTCGGCGGCCTGCAGCACGCGACCGAGCGCATCCGCAACATCTGCATCCTGGCGCACGTGGACCACGGGAAGACGACGCTGAGCGACAGCCTCGTGTCGGCGAACGGGCTTATCTCGGAGAAGCTCGCGGGCAAGGTGCGGCGCGTGCCCGTCTTGTAGGAGCTGCTGCTGGGGGCTCGCCGAGTGGCGCGGTCTGCGATCCAAGAGCACGCGCTCGTCTGTAGGAGCTGCTGACGCTGCTGCTGTGTGGTGGAGCAGATCCGGTTCCTGGACAGCACGGCGGAGGAGCAGCTCCGCGGCATCACGATGAAGTCGAGCGCCATCTCGCTTGTGTACCAGAGCGCTGACGCGGAGGGCGACGCTGGCGCGCCGCATCTGATCAACCTCGTGGACTCGCCTGGGCACGTGGACTTCTCGTTCGACGTGTCGACCGCCGTGCGGCTCTGCGACGGCGCGCTCGTGCTCATCGACGCCGTCGAGGGTGTGTGCGCGCAAACGCACGCGGTGCTGCGCCAGGCGTGGCAGGAGGGCATCCGCACGTGCCTCGTCATCAACAAGCTCGACCGCCTCGTCTTCGAGCTCCAGTACTCGCCGCAGGAGGCGTACCAGCGCGTGCACCGGATCCTCGAGCAGACGAACGCCGTCATGAGCTCGCTCATCCGCGCCGACGTGCTCGCGCGCTACGACCGCGCGGCCGACGAGCCCACCGCCGCCGCCCAGGGCGACGCAGCGGCGGAAGCGCCGGACGATGACGACGCGGCCATCACGAACGAGACCGAGGCGCTCGAGAACGAGCTGCTCTTCTCGCCCTCGAGCGGCAACGTGCTGTTCGCGAGCGCGGTGGACGGCTGGGCGTTCAGCATCGGCTCGTTCGCGCAGCTCTACGCCAAGAAGCTCGAGCTGCCGGTGCGCGTGGTGCGCCAGGCGCTCTGGGGAGACTTCTACTACAGCAACAAGTCAAAGAAGATCGTGACGAAGCCGCCGAGCGCCAGCAGCCAGACGATGTTCTGCGCGTTCGTGCTTGAGCCGATCTGGGCGACGTACAAGGCACTCGCGAGCCCCGTGACGTCGGACGCTGACGTGGACGAGCTGCGCAAGCTCCTGCGGCAGCTGCGCATCGGCAAGCTGGTCTCGGACCGCGAGTTGCGCGCGACGGACCGCAGGCTCGCGATGCAGGCGGTGATGCGCCGGTGGCTGCCGCTCTCCACGGCGGTGCTCAAGATGGTCACGCGCGCGCTGCCGAGCCCCGTGGTGGCGCAGGCCAAGCGCGCGGAGAAGCTCTGCGCACTCTCGCTCGCAGACCTCGCGGCGTCGGAGCGCCACGCCGCCGTCTTCCGATCGCTGCAGGCGTGCGATACGAGCGCCGACGCGCCTGCGGTCGTGTACATCTGCAAGATGATCTCGGTCGAGGCGAACGTACTGTCGGACTACCACCGCGCGGGCTACGCGGCGAACGACGAGATCTACGTGGGCGTCGGCCGCGTGTACTCGGGCGTGCTGCGCGCCGGCCAGCCGATCTTCGTGCTCGACCCCAAATTCCAGGGCTACGACGGTGACGTGGACGCGAGCGGCGACGCGGCGGGCGTCAAGCACGTGACGCGCGTGCCGAGTGACGTGCTCCGCCCATACATGATGATGGGGCGAGAGCTGCACGCGCTGGACGCCGTGCCCGCGGGCAACATCGTCGGCATCGTCGGGCTGCACGAGCACGTGCTCAAGACCGCGACGCTCTCGACCACGCTTGCGTGCCCGTCGCTGACCAAGATGCCGTACCAGGCCAAGCCGATCGTGCGCGTCGCGGTCGAACCAGAGGACCCGCGCAACTTCGCGGCGCTCGAGGCCGGGCTGCGGCGCCTGTACCGTTCGGACCCGACGGTCGAGGTGCAGGTTCAGGAGACGGGCGAGCACGTGGTCGTGGCGCTCGGGGAGCTGCACCTCGAACGGTGCATCAAGGACCTCAAGGAGCGCTTCGCCAAGGTCGCGGTGCGCGTGTCCGAGCCGCTCGTCGGCTTCCGCGAGAGCATCACGTACGGCTCGGTGTCGTCGTACCAGGAGACCGTGGTGTTCAAGGATCTGCTCGGAGCGGCGGATCCAGCAGGCGAGTCGCGCGACGGTGTCGGGACGACGCCGGACGGCAGCGTGACGCTGCGGGTGCGCGCGGTGCCGCTTCCGGTCGACGCGGCAAAGCTGCTGGAGGAGAACGTGGAGCTGCTGCGTCGGCTCGCGGCGCTGAGGAAGCAGCACCAGCAGGAGGAGGAGACGGCGGCTGCTGGTGGCGGTGACGGTGACGCCGCCGAGTCCCAGGAGCAGCAGCAGGGTGGAGAAGACAGCGGTGACGACGACGATGACGCCGCGCCAGCCGCGCACGAGAAGACGTCGGCGAGGGAGTACGAGGAGTTCAAGCGCCACTTCGAGAGCCACCTGCGCGCCAGCGAGGACGCGTTCTGGCGGGAGCTGCCGCTGGAGCGCGTCTGGAGCTGCGGCCCGCGCCGCATTGGCCCGAACGTGCTCGTGAACAACATCGCGGGCTTCACGACCAGCTCGAGCGTGTTCGGCGCGCCGGAGCCCGGCGCAGCACCGACCGGTGGCGGCCACGCACACCAGGAGGCGCTGAGCAGGCTGGAGAACAGCGTCGTGACGGGCTTCCAGGTGGCGTCGTCGGCCGGTCCGCTCTGCGACGAGCCGGTGTGGGGCGTCGCGTTCGTCGTGGAGGACGTGGTCTTCCACGACAAGCAGCGCGATGGCGACGCCGACGATGACGGCGACGGCGTCAGCAGCAGCGACGACGCGGACGAGAGCAACAAGTTCGGTCCGCTGAGCGGGCAGGTGATCTCGACGATGCGCAGCACGTGTCGCGCAGCGTTCGTGAAGCAGCCGGTGCGGCTCGTGGAGGCGATATACGACTGCACGGTGCAGTGCCTGGCGGAGCAGCTCGGGAAGCTGTACAGCGTGATCTCGAAGCGGCGCGGCGACGTGTACGCGGAGGAGCTGTCGGACGGTACGGCGCTGTTCACGGTCAAGGCGCATATGCCCGTGGTTGAGAGCTTCGGCTTCGCGACGGACCTGCTGATCCAGACGTCCGGCGCCGCGAGCAATCCGCAGCTCGTGTTCGCGCACTGGAGCGTCATGGGGCTCGACCCGTTCTTCCAGCCGCAGACGGACGAGGAACGCGAGGACTGGGGCGAGCGCATCAGCGAGCACAACTACGTGCGGCGGTACATCGAGGCCGTGCGCAAGCGCAAGGGGCTCGCGCGTGACGAGAAGGTCGTCGTGCACGCCGAGAAGCAGCGCACGCTGAGCAAGAAGCGCTAGCGGTAGTGCGTGAGAGAGACTGATACACGTAGCTGCCGTTCGTCAGTTGGTGAGGTGGAACTTGGAGAGGCCAACCGCCGTCTGCCACCGCACGACGCCCGCGACGACCTCGAGCATGAGGTACCGCAGGTACTCGGCCGAGCGGTTGCGCACCTTGCCGCCGAAGCTCACGTCGCAGGCGCCGGGGGCGTCCGGCGTGTCGAGGAACATGAACCAGTTGAAGATGGTCACGTACGCGCCGTCAGTCTCGGCGAAGCGCTGCTGCGCCGGCGAGAGCGGGATGGAGCGGTAGGTGATGAGGAAGCCGCCGTCGATGCGGCCGCGCGCGATGAGCAGGATCGAGTGGTGCTGCCGCTCATGCGCGCCGACGCTCAGGCGCGCGATGACGCAGTCGCTCGTGACGCGCTGCAACACCCGGAGCGCCGTCGTGGCCGGCTGGATGCGACGGTAGAGCCGCAACGTCGTGAGCAGGTTCCACGTCTTGTACACGAGCTCGGGCGGCAGCGCCGCCGCGAAGCGCTGCGCGAGCATGAACTGCAGCGAGTGCGCGTCCAGCAGGCGCTTGTCGCGCCACCCGAAGACCTCGCCGCCGAGCGACTCGAACTGCCGCTGCGCGCGGAACTCGAGGATCTCGGCCACGCTGTGGCGCACGCACGCGAGCGCATCCGCCAGCGGCATCGGCGCCTCGAAGAGCACTTTCTGGAAGATCGGCGCGTCATCGTCACCGTTGGCGTCACCGTCGACGACGTCGACGTCGGCGGTGTCGTCGTCGTCGTCCACCGCGTCGTCGTCGTCACCGACCTGTCGGTTCCGGCGGCTGCTGTCGGGCCCGAACTCGCTCACGATCGTCTGGTACGTGCTGTTGAGCATGTCCCACTGCGTGAGCCGCGCGCGCAGCTGTGCGTGCTCGCCGCGCAGGCGGTCGATCGACGCCACGACGCGCAGGAAGCGGTCACCGGCGTCGCGCGGGGCCGCCGCCAGCGCCGCGCGCTGCGCCTCGAGGCGCGCGAGCTCCTCGCGCATGGCGACCAGCCGGCTCTTGAGCGCATTCGTGCGCCGCCGCTCGTTCGCGTTGTGGCGCTTGCGGCGCGCGTCGGCGGCGACGCCCGCGGGCGGTTGGCTGTCGCTCACGAGCACGTCGAGCGCTTGCAGCTGCAGCGGCGGCGGCTCGTCGCCCGGGAGAAGCAGTGCGTCGGCGGCCGGGAAGTCGAACAGCAGGCTGAAGCCGTCGGGCTCCGGTGCGCGGGCGGCCATGCTGCGAAGCTGCTGGGCTGCTGACGAGGAGGTGGAGAGGTGGAAGAGGATGTGCGGCGCGATAGTGAAAAAGGAGAGTGGAAAGTGGAAATGGACACGTTTATACATAGATCGAGTGACGAATTCCAGGAGCGAGAACGAGAGACAACTGCGATCGAAGTGAACGTTGCTCACCGCAGCAGCGTCCGCTTGTTGTGAGTTGAGTGCTGTTGCTGCTGCTGGACGGCGCGAGGAGCTGATGCACACCGGCTGAGATCGCATCGCAGCCACTTGGCGTTCCGTCAGATCTGAGCACCTCGTCACCACTGTTCGTGCGAGCTGCTCCTGCTTCCAACAGATGGGTACGAAGTCTCGACAGTCCAGACGAGCACTCGTTGGTGTATTGGACGTCTCTGAGGTGTCTGCATTCGAGTTGGGATCAGGAACACGGCGAGTGATCCGAGGCGATCAGCATCGCTTAGCACTCGTGGCCGGTGATTACCTGGTCTGCACAGTCTTCACGAGCGATTCTCACAGAGCTGCTGCTTGCTGCACCTGTTCGCTCTCGAGCAGCGCTCGTGTGTCGACTCCGAGTCGTGAAGAAGAGTGAAGAAGACCGACTCGCCTCCTTGCATCCTCTCGAATGAGACATCGCCGCAATCTAAGGATTCCAGATCTCGCGGACTGGTGTTCATGGTTGACGCCGACTCGCTCGCTGCTCGGGTAGTCTGGTCGAGAGCGACATCCTTCATCTCAAGCTGCACACACTGGCACTGGGTATCAACCCTTCCTCCGCGCTGCCGCAAGTAGCCAGAGATCGCTCGGCTGATCCTTCGAGCTGACCAACTCGAGTTCCGAGCACTCGCGGAGTCAGCGTGGAGCGAGATCCCAGGTGACGCCGTGCAGTGTCTCTCCATTGTCTACTGGGGGTTTCTCGGGATCCGATCCACTCGCACGCACCGCCGCCGAAGCGCTCGTGTACGTTCGCGAACGAGCTCGAACCGGGTCGGATCGCTCTTCGCGGTCACCGCGATCGGAAGCAGTCTCTGGGAGAGCCGAGTGTATGTGTGAGTCGTCGAGAGCGAGTGAGTGGCAGACCGTGTGTTCACTTCCGTAGTCCTGCTTCCTATCATTTACTCTCTATCGAGCATCTTGCGCCACCTCGTACTCAGTTGATGCGATTCGATCCTCGCCACCCCTCGAGAGCTACGACAGAATGAACTCCATGTCGTGGCGCGAGACCGACGGTGGCCGAGGCGGCGCGCACGAAGTCCGGAACGCCATGCTGCTAAACGGCGCCGCGAGCGCGAGCACGTCCGTGGCGTCGCCCAGAACCGCCATGAGCGCGCCAACGAAGTCCATGTCCACCGTGTACTTGACCACGCGAGCACTCTCAGAGAAGAAGAACCACTCACGCATCGCGTACACGATCTCCTTCCCGAGCAGCTTCGTCCGGAGTCTCGCGTCCTTAACGGCGAGCGGGAAGAAGCTCTCGAGCGTGCGCTCGGACACCGTCACGCGGACCCTGCTGCTCGCGTGCACGGCGAACAGCCCAGCCGCATCGATCGCCTCCACGGACTCGGCGTTGATGAAGAACGATGCGTGCAGATACGGCCACATCTCCCAGCCGTTGAGCAGCGGCTGGTACCCGACGACTCTGCGGCCGACCAAGTCGAACGACTCCACCTGCGGGTCCATGAGCGAGTACATGAACTCGCGCTGCGCTTGCGCCGATAGCTCGGTCAGTCGCGTGATCGACCGCTTTTTCGCCGCGCTCGCGCCACCGTTGCTGGCGTTGCTGACCCTACTGCTGCTCGGGATCCCGGCAGGCGTCTCCGCCACGAGTCCGTGCGCGAAGACGTCGTAGTACCCGCGGATCATCCGCGCGAGCGAGCCGCTATCCGCGTTTCTTGCAAACAGCCCCTGGTCGCGGCGCAGGTCGCACATGACCTGGAGATGCGCGAGCTCCGTGCGCAGCGCGCGCACGGAGCCCGCGAGGCTCTGCACGTAGTTCTTTTGGCGCTGGCGGCACAGGCGGCTGCGTCCGGTGGAGAGGTACTTGGTCTTGGTCGCCACGGGTCTCGGAGGCTGGCGCCGCTTGATCGCAGCGGTGTCGGGCACGTTGAACCTCGCTGCGTGGACACTGTCGACGCTGAGCGTCCCGGGCGTTGCCGGCACCAGCAAAACGCCGTCGATGATGCAGGGCTTGACGGTGCGGGCGACGCGCGCGCCGGCGCCGAGCGCATCGTGGCGCGGAGTGCTGCTCACGGTGCTCGAATGCATCACGAAGACGACGGCGATGCGCGCTTGCTTGTTCTACCGGCGTGCTTGCTTGATCACGTGCTCGAACTGGGAGCTTGGTCGCTGGCGAGTCGAATCGCGAGTGAGCAACAATGACGTGTCCAGAGTGAGGAGCGAGCGCGAGTCCGACTGTATGTACGTCTCTCGTTCGACTCGACGCTGGTGCGTTTGCTTTGGCTCGCGCTGGTGCGCGCGAGTGCAGTCGTCTCCGCTCTCGGCTCCCGTTCCTATCGCAATCGAGCTCGTGATTATGGTGGCAATCACTCGGAGGACGAGGAGATCGCCGATCCCGAGCGAGTTCGTCCGTCGCCCAACGAGCTGTTCATCCCCATGAGAAGAACCTTGAGACCAAGCTGGCGCGCATGCAAGTTTGTTAGGGAGAAAGTGATCGCGGAGCTGTGACGGCGGGCGAGCGGGCGGGCGGCGTCGACCGCCTGAACTGCTGAGGCGAAGTGGGGATCAACAGCTCGCCTGTCCTCGAGTGCTGTTGACGCCTTGCAATCAACCGCCGGAGATCCAGTCAACCAGGGGCTGCACTTGTACACGGCGCGAACGGGAGCAGTTGATTGCTACTGGTGTCTTCGACGTGAAGAAGGCGACGACGGACTACACACGAATGGCTTCGCCTCGGCTCTCTCGCTCTTGCTCGACAAGCAACGGCTTTCAGAGACCAGCCGCCCAGATGGCAGGTCGGCGCCACATGTGTCGTGTGCGGTGCGCGGTGCACGGGGATGACGTGAGCATTCACTCCGGCGATGCCATGCCAGGCGGTCGCCATGGACGAGTTCGACTCCTGTCACGTCCTCGGGCACTTGGCGAGCTCGACAAATTCGGACAGTTCGAACGTCCGCAAGAGCCTCACGCTGCAGACACTCGGCCTCAACTCGCTCCATGTCGACGAGAGGTACTCCCCCTTGCAACAAAACCCTCCCCACTGCATCTGGGCTCGGATGCTCGAGCGAGCGAGCAGGGGTGAAAGGAAGGACAGGACCGGATCGCCATCCATGCACCACTTTCGCTTGAGGCGCGAGCGAACAGAGCTGGAAGTAGGATGCAAGTTGCAACACCTGATCGAAGAGCAATGGCTCCGTTCAGCTCTTCGCGCTCCTCGTGGCAGCACGTGCGAGAAGCACACCCAACACGTCGGTGCGCGCGTTGTAGCCGTCTCCGCCAGCGAGGTCCAGTGGGGTGTCCCCGTACTCGGTTCTCGCCTCCGCGTCCGCTCCGTGTGCCAGCAGCATCTCGACGCTCTCGACTGACCCCTGGACCACGGCGTCGTGCAGCGGCGTGAATCCGAACGCGCGAACGGCACTCACATCCGCCCCGCCCGCCAGTAGCATCGCCACGATGTCCTGGTGGTAGGTGCCAATGGCAGCGAGGTGCAGCGGTGTCCACACTCCACTGCTGGCAGGATTCACATCTGCTCCGTGCGCCAACAGCTCCTCGACGTTCGCTCTGCGAGCGTGCCGAGCCGCGAGTTGGAGCGGAGTCCATCCACGCGAATCGGTGGCATCCACGTCTGCTCCGTACGCCAAGAGCACGCGCACAAGATCGGCGTCGTACCCATCGGCGGCGCAGTGCAGCGGAGTGTTCCCGTCGGAGTCGTGGACACCCACATCCGCGCCGCTCTCCAAGAGCTGCAGCGCGACGACCGTGAGCTCGCACGCGACAGCAGTGTGGAGCGCAGTCTGTCCGTCCGTCTGGAACACAGCGTTCACGTCCGCTCCTCGCACCAACAGCGCTGCGACGGTGATGTGGTGGTTCGAGTACGCTGCGACGCGCAACGCAGTCCATCCGGTCGCACTCATGACGTCCGTGTCAGCTCCGTGGTCCAGCAGTTCGATGATAGTGTCGATACATCCGCCGGCAGCACGGATCAGCGGCGTCTCTCCAGTGTTGGTGACTGCGTTCACCTGAGCGCCGTGTGCCAGAAGCCGCGCCACGACATCCGTGTGACCGTGCTGGGCTGCCTCATGCAGCGGCGTAGATCCACTGCTGCAAGCAGCGTTCGGGTCCGCTCCGTGCGCAAGAAGCTCCTCGACGACGTCTGCGTAGCCGTTGCCAGCAGCTACACGCAACGCGCTCACGCCGTCCTGGGTCGCCACGTTCGCGTCCACGCCGTGCCTGAGGAACTCGACCACGATGTCTGTGTGTCCGTGCTCAGCCGCAGCGTGCAGCGGGCACCAGCTTGCTCGCCACGAAGCGCTCACGTCTCGTCCCCCTTGAGCGAGCAGCAGCACCACGACATCCTTGTGCCCTGCTTGAGCGGCTTCAAGCATCGGAGTCTCGCCGCCAACGCTCTTCACATCCACCTCCGCGCCGCAAGCTAGAAGCTCGGCGACCACGCTTGCGTGCCCAGATCTGCACGCGAGGTGCAAGGACGTCTCCCCGTTCTCGTTGTCTGCGTCGACGTCTGCTCCGCGTGCCAACAGTGTTGCAACGATGTGCGCATGCCCACTGCGACTCGCGAGGTGGAGCGGCGATACCTCGTTGTCATCGAGCGCGTTCACATCCGCACCGTGCTCGATCAGCTGCACCACGACTTCCTCACTGCCAATCGAGGCAGCTGCGTGCAACGCGGTCCGCTCGTCACCAGCCGTCGAACTCACGCACGCGCCGAGTTCGATCAACTTCGTCGCGACGTGAACACGTCCGCTCAGCGCTGCGACGTACAGCGGGCTCGGAGTTCCCCACACAAAGCTGGAGACGTTCGCGTCGACGTCTGCTCCGCCGTCCACGAGCACCGCCACGACGTCGGCGTTACCTCTTTGGACCGCGCAGTGCAGCGGCGTCCAGCCGCTCCCGTCAGCTGTGCAGTCCGCGTCAGCACCGTTCTTCAGCAACTTACGCACAACATCTGCGTGGCCGCGCTGCGCAGCGACGTGCAGCGGCGAGAGGCCGTCGTCGCAGACAGCGTAGGCGTCAGCTCCAGCAGCGAGCAGCGCAGTCACGACGCTCTTGTGGCCGTAGAGCGCGGCCGCATAGAGCGGAGTTCTGCCATCCCAGCGTGCTGCGTCCACGTCGGCGCCGAAGCGCAGCAGTTCGCGCACGACGCGCTCGTGGCCTGCCTGAGCAGCCGTGAAGAGCGCCGTCGTCCCGCGAGCGTCCGGTAAGTTCGCCTCCGCTCCGTGCTCGAGCAGCGTCGCGACGATCGAAGCGCAGCCTTCGGACGCGGCGATGAGCAACGGTGTCCGCTCGCCGTCTTCGAGCTGCTGGGCGTTTGGCGTTGCACCGAGCCCCAGCAGTGTCCTCACCAGCGCGTCGTGGCCGCGTGTGCACGCGACGCTCAGCGGTGACTCGCCAGTCAGTTCGCTGCGCGCGTTCAGCAGATCCCGCGTTTCTGCTGTTGTATCACGGAGTTCGAGTTCGAGTTCGAGTTGTTGCTGCAGATGCAGTTGCTGGAAGTGCAGCACGAGAGCACGCGCCGTCTCGGCGTCGCCTTCGTGACAGGCGTCGAGCAGCAGATGCAGCGGCGACGAGAGCAGCGGCTGCGCGCTCGCGTCACCCTCGAGTGGAAGCATTTCGCTTGAGAAGCGCGAGTCGGATAGTGACGAAAGCGAGGTAGGTACGCTTCTCAGCATCACCTTGAAGAAGGTGAGATATGAGGCGATGCACGTAGCAGCGACGCTGCTCAAGACGCCCAAGCCGAACAGGACCCACAGTTCATTCGAGTGGCTACAGACAACAAACACTCGCTGGACGCGACCGATCATCACCCCCTGGTCGCTGTGGCGTCGACGATCGCTGTGGCGTCGACGCTCGCAGTGTACTGGGTCAGGATCGCCACGACCCGAGCATGGTTGTGCCGAGTCGCGAGCAGCAGCGGAGTCTCTCCGTCTTGAGTCACAGCGCTGGCGTCTGCGCCATGATCGAGGAGAGTCTTCAGTAACGTAACGTGACCGAGCGAAGCCGCGTAGAGGAGTGGTGTCCGCCCCCCACTCCGGCGAGAGTTCACGTCCGCTCCGCTCGCCAGCAGCGCTACTGCAATGGACTCGCTGGTGTTCGCCGACGCTGCGACGTGCAGCGCAGTCCACCCGTTCGTTCCTGCTGCGTTCACATCTGCTCTGTGCTCCAGCAACTTGGACACGACCTCGGCGCGACGCTTCTGGACGGCGATGCGCAACGGACTCCAGCCCTGCCCATTGATTGCTTCCACGTCCGCACCATGCGCGACCAGCAGACGCACGAACTCGCCGCTGGCGGTGAACGCTACACAGTGAAGCGGAGTGTTGCCGTCCAGGTCTGCAGCGTTCACGTCGGCGCCGCTTGTCAGGAGCCGCATCGCGATCCCGGCATAGTTGAGAGCGACGGCAGCGTGGAGCGGAGTGAAGCCTCTCGTGAGCGACGAGCACGCAGCGTTGGCGTCAGCTCCTCGCGCCAGCAGCTCCGCGACGATGCGGTTGTGACCAGAGTTCACCGCCGCGCGCAGAACGCTCCAGCCTGTCGTCGTCGACGCGTTCATGTTCGCACCGCGATCCAGCAGCTCGATCGCGATGTCGGGGTGTCCATTCTGAGCCGCGCTGAAGAGCGGCGTGATCGCGATGTCGGTGTTCGCGTCCACGCGCGCTCCGTGCTCCAGGAGCTTGACCACGACGCTCTTGCGTCCGCTGTTGGCGGCTTCGTGCAGCGGCGTCGTCTGGTTCGCGCTCTCTGCGTTCACGTTCGCGCCGCGCATGAGAAGCTCCGCCACCGCAGCGATGCATCCCGCCTCAGCCGCGAAGTGGAGAGCAGCGTTGCCAGCTGCATCCAGAGCGCTCGGGTCCGCGCCATGATCGAGAAGCGCCGTGACGATGTCGACGTCGCCGATCCTGGCTGCCTCGTGCAGCGCAGTCGCTCTGCCTGTGTCGACTGCATCGACGATCGCTCCGTGCTTGAGCAGCTCCGTGACGACCTGCATGTGTCCCATCGGGGTCGCGAGGTGCAGTGGCGTTCGCTGCGTCGACGGCCGCACAGCGTTCACGTCTGCGCCGAACTTGATCAGCAGCACCAGCGCGTCGAGGAACCCGTCCTGAGCAGCCGAGTGGAGTGGGGTCATGCCGTCCGAGTCGATGGTGTTCGCATCGGCTCCGAGCTCAAGCAGCTCCTTCACGACGCGGGCCTTCTTCTGCTGCACAGCCAACACCAGCGCCGTCGCGAGGAAGCCGTCGATCTTCATCTCCAGCCTCGCTCCGTGCTTCACGAGCTCGACGACGATTTCCAAGTGACCTTTGAACGCCGCGCTGTGGAGAGCGGTCCACCCGTCACTGGTCAGCGCCGCGTTCACGCGCGCGCCACGCGCCAGGAGAACTGCCACGATGTCTGCGTGGCCCTTCAGTGCGGCGACGAAGAGCGGCGTCGCGCCGTCCACGTTCGCCGCGTCGACGTCCGCACCGAGCGCCAGCAGCTCCACCACGGTGTCCGCGTGGCCTTCCTGGGCCGCCATCGACAGCGGCGTCACGCCGTCGTCGTTGGCCGCGTTCACGTCCGCGCCACACTCCAGCAGCCACCGCGCGATAGCAGTGAACCCGTCCTGCGCCGCCATGAACAGCGGCGTCTCGCCGTTCACGGCTCTCGCGTTCACATCTGCGCCGTGCGCCACCAGCAGCGCCGCGATGGCGTCGAAGCCTTTCTCGACCGCGACGAGCAGCGGCGTCCACCCGTCGTCCTCGAACCGCATGTTGGCGTTCGCGCCGTGCTGGAGCATCAGCTCTGCGACCTCCAGGTGGCCTTCCTGCGCCGCGATGTACAGCGGCGTCGCGCCGTTTTCCTTCGTGGCGTCCACGGGAGCCCCGATCTCCAGGAGAGCGAGCGCCACGCTCTTGCGGCCGAAGCGACACGCGGTGATGAGCGGCGTGTCGCCTTTGGCACCGCCAACTGCGCTGATGAAGCTCGGCGGCGACGCTTGCGTTGGCGATGGCGATGCTGCCGGAGGCGGATCGCCCCCCTGCGCACTGTCGAGCTCACGCGCCGCATCTTCCTGTTGGCGCTGGTGCTCTAGAATGAGCGCCCGCGCCTGCGCTTCGTCGCCTTTGCGGCACGCGACGAGCAGCAGGTCGAGCGGCGGCGGCGGCGGCGGCGGCGGCTGGCTGCTCGGGAGAGCGCCGGCGTCACCAGCGTCACCGTCGGCGGTCATCACGGCGCTCGCTTCGAAGTGCACCCATCAGTACAAGGTGAAAAAAATCAGGGAGGAGGACGATGAGCATCATTCTACATCGAGCGGATCCGCAGCGACGGGGTAGCGCCTCGAGTCCTGAGGGCGCCATTGTGGTGGTGATCCCCCGCTACAACGGACCTGGGTCTCACAGCTTGTGGCACACGGAGCGGGTGGGAACGGCGCAAGTTCCAGCATCAGCATGCCGCTGTCAAGAACGGCTGCTTTGACGCCGACTGCACTTCGGTCTCGCTCGGTGCAGCCTGAGGCAACTCAGACTCGAACGGCGAGACCACGCTGCTCTTCTCATGCAAAGCGAGGTACATCGGTGGCGTGCAGGGGTTGGTGGCGCGCGGAGCAAGCGTGAATGTTGTGCAACGGAACGAATGGATGCCGCTCCACTTCGCGACTAACAGTGGCGTCATGGAGGTCGGTGTTTGCCATTGGCGCGGTGGTGGACGCACCGGGATACTGCGGCGGCAACGCGGGGACATTCACATCGCCGAGTGGCTGCTGAGGCGAGGCGCGAACATCAACGCCACCGACGTGGCTGCCGGCGACGCTGTAACTTGGAGCGGAGAGACTTCGCTTATCGTTGCCGCTCGGGATGGACACGAAGACATTGTCAACACACTCCTGATGTGAATGCTGCGACCAGCAACGGACGCGCGGCGCTGTTGGCTGCTTCACTGGCCAGTGGCTCATACTCCGCGCTGGAGATGCTTCAGCGCAGAGCGAACCAGTACGCTACTGGCATCGAGCGTTGCAGTGAACGTCAACTGCTTCAAGCCCAACACACTGACGACTCGACACTATCTCCGGATTGTCAGAGCTTCTCGGCGGTCAGCTATTGTGCCAGCGTCAATGTAGTACCAAGCGAAGACCCAAACGCGCGAATGTCGAACGGAGTGACTCCGCTCCACGTCGCTGCCAGTCGCCGCAGGAGTAAGGATATCATTGACGAGCTGATCCACGAAGCGATCCTAGCGCTCTTGGACGACGGAGTGACTCCGCTGGGCACCGCCAATCGCTCGGAGTAGACATCTGCTGTGCGCGTTCTGGGGGCGACACCCGCGATCCAGTCGATCAAGTCGCGCCATAACCGTGGTGGCGCGGGTTTGAAGCAAAACTGCACATTGTGCGAAAGACTTCTTGCTCGACGGTTCATCCAGATCCCAAAGCTCCTTGTTGCGACTTGTGCTCGGCGCTCGCGGGTTAGTGAGGAAGGATGCTGAGCCAGCGAGAGTGTTCGGGAGATCGACAACAGGTGTACGAATTCTTTTGAGGTGATGTGCTGGCAGAAGTATTCACCGTTTTGGCTTGTTGTTTGTATTCGAGTTTGAATGCGTGTCATTACAAATTAGAAGTCTGGCTTCGCACTCGCCGAGCAGGAACAACGGCAGCGGCGGTGCGACTGCGAGAGCCCCCACTTCCCTTCTATCCAGCAGCAGACCACGCAGCAGCAGCAAAAGAAGCAGCCGTACTACCAGCAGCAGCCGCAAGAGCACTCGAGGCTCACGGGAACAGGATGGAGCCTGCCGATGCCTCCGCCAGCATCACTGAAGAAGGGACTCGATCGCTGCCGTCGCAGGAGCTGCTTAGAAAGCTGGTGATCGCGTGCCGAGAAGGGGGCGTGGCAAAGGCTCTGGAGTTCGCTCAGCAGCTGCACCAGCGTCAACAGCACCGCCGCCAGCAAGAAGATGAAGAGCACGCGACTCGAGACTGTGACGATGGCGACCAGACAGCGACCGCGAATCTGCTGGACGCGATCGATGTCCACAGCGGCGACACGGCTCTGGTAGCAGCGAGCAAATGCGGCCACACCGCACTTGCAGCGGCGCTCTTGGAGCTCAGCGCGAGCGTGGACGCGACAAATGCGGATGAGACGACTGCGCTGTACGTCGCGGCGCAAGAGGGACACGCCGACGTCGTGGACCTGCTGCTGGAGCACGGAGCGGACGCAAGTGGCGTCCTCCCCGACGGAGTGACTGCGCTGCTCGTTGCGTCAGGGAAGGGCTACGCACGCATCGTGTCGACTCTCGTCAAGCACGGCGCAGACGTGAACGCAGCGAACTCGCGCGGGGCGACTGCTCTGTACGTTGCGACACGAGCTGGTTACACGGACGTCGTGTTCGAGCTGCTGGCACGCGGCGCAGACGTGAATGCTGCACGCGATACCGGCTGGGCTCCTCTGTACGCCGCTGCACACGCGGGTCATGTGGATCTCGTGGCTGAGCTGGTGAAGCACGGAGCTGACATTGACGCGAGAACCAGAGCCGGGGAGATGAGCGCGCTGCACCTCGCAGCGGGGAACCGCCAACCGGCAGTCGTGGCGAAACTACTCGAGCTCGGCGTCGACGCGAACACGACGGCTGTGAACTCGTGGACAGCGCTGCATGCTGCTGTGGACGGTGGATGCCACGAGAGCGTGGTGCTCCTGCTCGCGCACGGCGCCAATGTCGAAACGGATCGGTTGACCCACTTCTCTCCGATCCTGCTCGCAATCGAGTCCGGTTATACGCTCATTGTCGCTGAACTGCTGGCGCGCGGTGTCAACGCGAATGCTGTTCCTCCGTTTGGATACTCAAGTCTCCTCAACATGGCTTGCAAGAACGGATACACTGGAGTGGTGCGCGAGCTTCTAGCGCACGGTGCGATTGTGATCCCGACGGAGCGTGGCCAAGTCACTCCGCTGCACGAAGCAGCTCAGTCTGGCAACGTGGACATCATCTTGGAACTATTGGCGCACGGAGCAGAAGTGGGCGCTGCGAGCCACGACGGAGTAACACCGCTGCATCGAGCTGCCGAGTACCACCACATAGACGCCGTGATGGTGCTTCTGGAGCACGGAGCAGACGCGCACTCGGTGAACAGGAGCGGGGAGACCGTGCTGCACCTCGCGGCTCGCGTGGGATGCGTCGACATCGTTGTCGAGATGCTGACACGAGGCGTGAGTGTGCACGCGCTAACGGCGTCCGGCGTTTCCGTCCTACGCTACGCAGTCTGGTCGTCGAATCCGGATGTCGTCGAAGAGCTGCTGGCGCGCGGGGCTGACGTCAACGTCGCATCTACGAACAACGGATGCACCACGCTGCACGACGCAGTCACTCGCGGCAGTATCGAGATCGTGATGCGGTTGCTGGAGAGCGGCGCGAGTGTGCATGCCAAGGACGCCAACGGCAAGACTCCGTTCCACTTGGCAGCAGCCAACGCGTTCTCGGACGTGTACCTGCGGCTGCTGCTTGCGGAAGGAGCGGACATCGACGCGGTCGACGCAGAGGGGTCGACGCCGCTCCACATCGCGATCTCGAACCACCGATCCGACACTGCGTCTGTGCTCGTCACGCACGGCGCGAACACGAACGTGCAAGACTCGTATGGCTGCTCGCCGCTTCTGAGCGCCGCAGTCTGCTTCGGAGATGTGTACGCACACGTGGTGAAGGAGCTTTTGGAGCACGGAGCCGACGTGCACGCAACGACGCTAGACGGAGAGACTGCGGTGCAGATCGCTGCCAAGTACGGCTTTGACGAAGTCGTCGCGGTGTTGGTATCGCATGGAGCTGCGAGTGAGAGCACTGAAGCTGGAGCTTCTTCGAGTTAGGTAGGGGCTGTTGACTTCTGAGCTATGGCAATACACAAGAAGTTGCGCCGCAAAACCGATCGACGTGCGACTGAGGTGATCGTGACAGCGGTGAGTGTTGTATCGCTGGAACTGATTCACGACCTGGTCACCTTGTGAACTTCGAGCTCGTCAGCTCGACTCTACGATTGGAGACCGCCATCGACGTTCTCGACTCGAATTCAAGTTCGCTCCGTCGTGGTCTTTCGCAGTCAGCATGTATACATTGCTTGTCCAGGACAAGATCGCGCACAACCCTGCCTCGAACTGGACGAACATTGTCCGCAAACTTTCGTTCTCTGAGTCGTCATCGCCGATGAGAGTGCTCTTGTCGACGTAGAGCGGGAAGTTCGCCCGCATCCACTGGTAGATCTCGAAGCGACCGTTGCAGAGAGCTTCTTCTGCAACGCGCGCGGAAAGGTCCACGAGGTTCCTCTCTCTCAGCCACAGCAGCTTCTCGAACTGTCCTCGATTCGCCGCGTTCTCGGTCGCCCTACCCGAGCACCGTGCAACTCGACTCTCGTACAGCCACTGCAGCACTTCAATCGACTCGGTCATATCCATCGCCCTCTCCGTGCTATCTTCACACGGCTTCGCGTGCAGCCACTGGAGAATGTCCAGGTGGCCGTTCACTGCAGCAGTGTCCATTTGTGACGTTGTCGCTCGCAAGCGTGCTTGGCAGGCTTCTCCGCAGCCTCTCACACGGGCACCCGGTGTGGCAGTTTGACGTGTGTACCAACTGTAGCGTAGCAGCGCAGTGCGCGCTGGGAGCATTGCCGACTGAGCTCGT
>JAASFS010000115.1:0-34787 GCA_023333865.1 Globisporangium perplexum | reverse complement strand
GACCTGGGTGATCACGACTTCCGCTATGAGACGCAATGTCGACTCGCGCAATGCCTGTCCAACGCAACGACACTACCTGCGCTTCGAGAGTTGCTAGTCCTCGGGTTTGATGATGGTGAGACGTTTGCCAGCTTCTGTTGGATGCTGCACGCCAACAAGACGCTGCGCGCCGTGCACTTCTACAGCACGTACTGGCACTTCGTCGAGCGAGAGCTGATCGAGCAGCAGTTCCAGGGAGAGCTGATCCAGACTGAGATGCCTATGCGCGAGAAGCTGGCATTCCTGAGTGTGCTTCGCCATCGTTCGCGGACGTCGACAACTTCTCGCAGAGAACTGGACGACTTCGTGGTGACGAGGATCTTCCAGTTCGGTGCTGTCGAGCTCAAGCGCCGGATCTTGTGGGAGGACTACTGGTCCTAGCAGTGTTGCGCTGTGTGGGTGTGTGTATGCAGATGCTAGGATCTCGGTGGCGATAGAGTTTCGCAGCGTGGTGCTTATTGGTGAATCTTGAGTAAGGACTTCAAGTCATGATTGTTTTGTCGTGATTGCATCGTCGCGATTCTTTTGTTATTTCGGTTGAGTGCACAAAAATCCGAACCATTCACGAGGATCTCGGCGATCTCAGCAGCATGGACCCGGCACTCTCGTAGACGCTCGCGCGCGAGTCCGCGCGCATCGTGGACAAGTATAAGCGGTTCTCGACCGAGCCGTCCATCGATCTCGCGATCTACGAGCTCACGAACCTCACGTTCGACGCGAGCTCGTAGCTCCCGGAGCCCACGTTCCGCCTCAATCCCCTCTATTTCGATGCGCCAACACCGCCCGACGCCGCCATCGACGAGAGCGTCCGCGCGAAGCTGCGCGTGCTCAGGACAGTCCACGGGCACGCGCGGCGGTTCAAAGCGAACTGGCGACTCAAGAGTTCGTTCTGGAGGGCGATCCTGAAGTCGGAGGCGGTCAATATGGTGCACGACCCCGCGATGTTCGACGTAGATAACTGGCTCTGGATGATCGAGGAGGACCGGATGCCGCTCATGCGCCTCCAACTGCGGTACGATCACGTGACGGGCGCCACGATGGAGGCGTTCTTCCGGTTCTTCACGACGCCGCCAGAGTCCGAGTTGGACGCGCAGTTCGCTGCACAAGCAGACACGCTCGCGCAGTCGACACTCGCAGTTGATCTGGAGCTCGAGCCCGAGAGGACCCGACTGAGCCTTCACCTGCTTCGGCTCGTCGAGTCCACGCTTGACCGTATGTCCGTGTCTCAGATGCGCTACTTCGACACCAAGGCACTAAGTATGAAGAGCAGCCAAGAGCTCACGAGCGACGAAGCCGTCGTAGCCCGCCATCTGCTCGGCAAGTGCCGCGACGTGTACATGATCGACGACGTGCGGTTCTTGCCCAGCGTCCTCGCGGCGAAGGCGGTCGCAGTTGCGGACTTTGAGGGCGTGACGAGCGCTGCAACGATCCGGAACATGCTGTACACCCTGGAGACAGTCGAGATCGATGTCGCCAAGCTGCAGGCGAACGAGATCGCGGCAGTGCTCGTCGCTGCGCTACGGACTTCGACTTCAGCAGATCTCGTTCGACGGCGACCTCCAGATGCAGGACGAGGCGAGCGATGTGCTGGCGCTGGCTTGCGTTCGGCATCTTCTGCCCGCCGTCCGAGTCGCTCACGGACGACAGCCACCTCGAGCTGGTAGTCGCGTTCAGCGTGACAAACCCAGAATGGACAGCGGCGCTTGCACGTGTGATGGCCGATCCCGTCGGTGCGCTCTTGAACTGCGATGATCGAGTGGGCGATGCCGCCACCGCCAACAAGCATGAGATCGTGGTCTGCTGCGTGAAGGATGGCGTGGTGTTCCACCCGAGTGCGAGCGCCGCGCCGACGCCGCTGCACAAGCTCGACCGCGAGTGTGCGCTGGAGGTGCTGGTGCAAGAGGACGGGTGGTCATGCACTGTGCTGCCTGGCACCGGACTTGCATGAGTGAAGAACGACGAGATCGGCACCACAACGCGCGAGGCGGTCGAGTTTGCCGCGAGTGGCAGGAGCATCGAGCTCCTGCTCGAGTACGCGCTCTTCGACCCGACGTACCAACCGGTGGTGCACTCGTTCCTCCGGCGCTTCGGGAGTCGCGTGACGTCCGCGTACCCGCTCGACAACCTCGACGCCGCCGAGATCGCGGCCACTCTGGCGCACTGCGTGAACCTCGAGGAGCTCGACCTCGCGAATAAGCAGCTGCGGGACGACGCGCTCGTCGCGATGGTCGAGGCGTTCGAGGCGGGACACTGCCGCAAGCTCGAGGTGCTCAACCTGGACCTGAACCGCCTCTCGCACGAGCCACTCGACCAACTCGCGCGGTGCCTATCGAACTTGACGAAGCTCCCGTCACTTCTCGAGCTTCACGTCAGTGTGTTCAAGATGGAGCCCGAGACGTTCTTCAGCTCCTACGACATGCTCAAGGCGAACAAGACGCTGCACGTCATCCACTTCCCCATCACCTACGACGACGACGAGAAGGTGATGCTCAGAAGGCGAGCAGATCATGTCCAAGTTGCCGCTGCCGCACAAGCTGGCGCTCCTGAGCGTCCTCCGTTCCGGATCTGATGTTGCGCCTCGCGCTTTGCATCTCGCGCTCGACAACATGGTCGGCAAGATCTTCCGGTTCGTCGGGTTCGTCGCCACGCCCCGGTTCCTGTTCGAGTGGTACCCAGAGGTACGAGAGGTGGAGTGAGGACGACACCTGTGTGCCACGACCGGAGCTACGCAGGCGAGCAGTCGAGGAAGGAGAAGATGATGAAGAAGAAGAAGATGAAGTGAACTACCTTACGAGCTGGGAGAGGACCGAGCTCTTGGCTCGACTCGGCTCGAAACGGCTCGAGTCGCTTACGCCTTGGTGGCCTTCTTCTTCTTCTTGTTGCTCTTCTTCTTGAGCGACGACGCCAGCAGAGCCGCCGTCTCGTCGTCTACCGTCTTGTCCGAGTGCACGCGGTCCGCCGGGAACGGCAGCCCGGTGATCTTGGTCGTGCCGTTCGGCAGCAGCAGCACCGTGACCTTGAAGTGCGCGATCTTGTCGCCCGCGCGGCCCTCGAGGATCGGGAACGGCTGCAGCAGGTCGTGCTTGACGCACTCGACGACGCCCATGCGCGCCTGCGCCTCGTCCTCGAACGCGCGGATCGTGAACGGCAGCGTCGGGAACTTGGCGTTGATCTCCTTGAACACGTAGCGCGACGCCTTCATCTTGAGGCGGTACTGCTTGTCCACCTGGCGCTTGAAGACCGTCGTGCGGCGCTCGCTGTTCACCGGCTTCTCGTTACCCGTGGTGTAGCACACGTCGATCGTGTACACCTCGTTGGCCTCGAACGTGGCCTTGGGCGTGCGGTTCTCCACGTCGAGCTTCTGCGCGATGAGCTTGTTACCGTCGATGACGAAGCGCTTGAGCTGGTGCATGAGCGTGCCCTGGATCGACTTGACGCCGTACGCCTCCTCGAGCTTCGTGAGCGCCTCCGTCACCTGCAGGTTCGTGTTGCCCGGCTTGATGAGCCGCGCGCAGACCTCGACGGCGTCGTGCGCGCACTTGAGCACATCGGCCTCCTCGCCCGAGAGCTCCGGGAAGGCACCATCGTCGGCCGCCGTGCCCTCCGCCGGCACGATCGCCGTGTGCGCGACGACCGCGATGAAGCCGTCGATGTGGCAACCGAGGTCGATCTTGACCCAGTCGCCGGCCTTGAGCACGAGCGACTCGTTCGGGAGCGGCGAGAAGTGGCAGATCGTCTCGTTCACCGAGAGGCACGTCGGGAACGCCGTGCCCTTCTCCACCTTCTTGCTCTTGAAGATCGCGGCGCAGCGCTGCTCCACGATCAGGTCCCCGAACTTGCAGAGCTCCACGGCGTCCTTGCCCGCCGCGAGCTGCGCGAGCACGCCCTGCAGCGCCGACTGCGCGATCTCGGCCGCGAGCCGGTACTTGGTCACGACGTCCGAGTTGCTGCAGTCCTCCACCGCCTTCTCCTCGGCCGCCACCTGCTCCACCTCGTCCTCGCTGTCGCTGTGAACCGAGCGCTCGTCGTCCGACATCGTGGCTTCCACTTAACTTGCTTGGCTGCTTCTTGCGGATTGACTGGTGGGGTGGGCGACAAAGGGGGAAGGGGCTCCTGCTGGCGAGTTCATAACCACAGGATCCACGCAGTCTGTCGAGTAGCATGCGGCGCAAGATTTTGGACACGTCTGCGACAGCGCCAGACCTGGGAAGCATCGGAAATGGGACCTTGCAAACAACATATCGGAGGGTTGAAACGGTCGAACTTAACTGGAAAGGATCGCGACTACTGTACCGACGCGACTGCTTCCGTTTTCCACGACTTGAAGTTTGTATGACCACCTGCTCCAGGCTGTTGAACTGCAACCGCACTAGCGACAGGAAGCGGTCGTGAGCCTCCCTCGACCTCGACCGATCGATCGACCGAACGAGTCTCCGCGATGCTCGACCAGCACCTGAGGGATACGACGAATGATACTCAGAGCTCTCGCGACACTCGGCCGCTCGCGAACCTCATCACCTCGATCGCCTCCTCTCTCCTCGCGCCGCCATCGTATCTACAGAGAACCGGTCCAGATCATGCCGCCGCCTCGGTCTTCCACTTCTTCCGGAGCTGCGTCGCCGCCTTCGCGACCTTCTCGTTGCTGCACGCGCCAACCCATCGACATCAGCTCCCCCGAACTCCGAACGTCCCGATACATCCTTCCTCCTGTCCAGAACCACCCCACGCACCTCGACTTCCGCAGCTTTGACACCACGACGCCGATCTTCGAGTCGATGATGTCCTGTGTCGACAGCGTCGTGCTCTGGAGCTTCTCCAGCACCGCCAGGTGTGAATTCTCGCCCTCCTCGCTGTCCTTCTGCTCCAGCATGCGGTTCATCGCCACCAGCGACTTCACGCGGTCCGCATCGGATTCTGAACGCGCACCGACACCCGTGAGCTCACATGCGCGAACACACCACTCGCTACGCAGTTGCGCAGCTACCATCGCGCGCCACTTACTGCTCTCGGTCTTGGACTTGGTCGACTGGATCCACGACTTGCGGAGGTTCGCCGCCGCGATCGACACCTTATCATTCCTGCGCAAACGAGGAAGCGCAACACCGTTGAGTTCCGGTCCATCGACGCAAGCGCACACGCCGCATCAATCCGCTCGTACGCATGCTGCCGGAGGTTCGCAACCACACGCGCGATGCCGGTGTTCTTCATGTGCGAGATCCCCAAGCGCATCTGCAGGAACACGCACGCGCGTCAGCAACCTCCTCCCTCCTCCGTTCGTCAAACTCTTCACAGCCGCGAGCTCCGCACCATCGACAGCTGCGAGAGGCACGTGAGCATGTCGTCATGAGACGTCTCCGCACTCTCCAGCTTCTCCTTCATCGCCAGGATGTCTTCTTCGCGGATCGGCTGCGGCGCCGGTACCAGGTCTTCCACGCCCCACTGTTTCGCGAGCGACGCCACGAGACTCGACACTGACTTCTCTTCGTGCGCGCGCAGCGACACGAGCTTCGGCAGCAGCGGCGACGACGACACCACCTCTCTCTCCACACTCGGAACCTGCTGCTGCAGCGCACTCAGCGCCGACACGACCTTCGAGTCGTCATTCGACGCCTGCGCCAGTTCTCGCGCGGCGTCCGCCAGGTGCTGCGCGACGGTCGACTCGCTCTCCATCTTCACGTCTTGGTCCTCGCTGGTCTCGGCCACGGGCTCAGGCTCGTCGGTCTGCTCCTCTTCCTTGGCAGCACTGCTGTTGCTCGGCTCGCTGTCCGCAGCAGCAGCAGCAGCAGCAGCAGCAACAACCTCATCTGGCCCATCGGCGCTCGCTGCAGCGGGGGCTGGTGACGACTCCTTCTTCTCGGGAACAGCCTCCTCCTTCACCGGCGGAGTCTCGTCGTCGCCCGCACCCGCGTCCATGCCGTCCTCCATCGCAGCGATCACGCGCGCGACGCTCTCCTTGATGGACGTCTTGTGATTGCGCAGATCCATCTTCAGGCGCTTCTCCAGCAGCTTGCGCACGGTCTTGGTCGTCATCTCCTCGAACTGGCAGTTCGCGAGGATCCACTTGATCTCCTTCTCGAGCACGGCGCTGAGCTCCTCGCCCGACAGGTGGTCTGCCGTCGCGTCCGCCGCCTTCTTCTCCGCCTTGGACTTGCTCGTCTTCGCGTGCTTCTCCGCCGCCTCGCTCTTCACGTCCACGGCCTTCTCCTTCTTCGCGACCTTGCTCGGCGACGCTTTGGTCGCCGCCGCGGCCTCGTCGCTCGCCGACGGCTTCTTGCGCTTCTTGTCCTCCGCGCCGCCGTCCTTCCTCGCGCTCTTCTTCTCCTTGCTGCTCTCCTTCTTGACCTTGGACGACGACGACGACGCCTTCTTCTCCTTCGAAGAGCCCTTCTCCTTCGACGACGACGACGACGACACCTTCTTCTCCTTCGCCGACGACGGCTTCTTCTTCTTCGCCGCCTTCTTTTCCTTCGGCGCGCTGTTCTTCCGGCTGCTCTTCTTGCCCTCGCCATCCGACGCGCCGCTGCCGTCGGCGTCCTGGTCGCCGGCGTCCTCGCGGTCGCTCCCACCGTCCTCGTCGCCGTCCTCGTCCTCATCCCCGTCGTCGTCCATGGCCTCATCGCGCTCAATTGCCGGCGGCGGCTCGATCGACGGGTCGAGGTCCGACGGCACCATGAACGGCGGCAGGCGGATGTCCTCGGGCATGGACAGGAAGTCCTGCGCAGCAGCCTCAGCATCAGCATCAGCACGCTCTCCGACCAACAGCCTCAGCCACTCAGCGGCTCGAGCGGACGCACCTCCGCCTCCTCGATCGCGAATTTAAGCTCGTCGAGCTGCGCTTTCTTCTTCACGAGGTGGCCGGGCACGCCCTTGAGGAACAGGTGCTTCTCGTCGCAGTCCCACGGCACGAGCACCTTCCCCTTGTTCAGCCGCACCTGCCCGCTGCACGACCCCGAGTCAGCAACTGCGCACATAATGACACACACTCTCTCGCGCGCGAACGTGGACGCATGCGTACAAGTTGTGCGTGCCGAAGAAGTAGACGAGCGCGTAGTCGTTCGGGTACTCGCGCGCCTTGCGCTGCACCTGGCGGTGCCCCGAGCCTTCGCGCGCAGAGCAACACAAGCGAGAACTGTGAGCGAGGCGCTTGCGTGTACGCATACACGTACACTAGCAGACAGAGAGAGAGAGAGAGCAGGCAGAGAGCGCGAAGCACGCACCGAGTTGGTGCAGGTTCGTGCGCAGCTTGAAGGCATCGCAGACGAACACGGGCCACCAGGGGTACCCTTCGAGGATGTGCCAGCCGACCGAGTTGGGCGGCAGCTTGTGGCTCATGCTGGGCGGCGGCGGCGGCAGCAGCAGGCGGCGAGGGCGGCAGGCGCAGGCGCACGGCGAGGACACTCAGACGCTCGCGCTAAGATGCGTTCGCTTGGTTTGTGTGGCAAAATGGGCTCGGAGGCAGTAAAATCGCACCTAAGTGGAGCAAACGGATTTAGGCGAAGACAGTTTTGGCGCCAATTCAAAATCAACGGGGGTACGCAGAGGGGTACGATCAGGCTGCGATGGGGTATACTAGGACACCACCACCGCTGACTCTCGTAAGCATCCAGCATCCACCTTGCTTATCTATCTGCCTATCTATCTGCTTCGCTCGCCGCGAGCTCCTGCTTCACGACCGCCTTCCATGCCTTGCTGAAGAGCGCGTGGTGGTCGTCCTTGACCCACGCCTTGAGCTCCGCGCGCAGGAACGCCGGGTCGTCGTCGCGCCACACGCGCACGAGCTGCGCGCGCGAGCCGACGCGGCGCTTCTGCAGCTTCGCCACGAGCAGTTGGATCTTCTTGTCGAACTTCTTGCGGATGAGCATGTGGCTCGGCTCCTTCAGCGCGCTCGCGAACGGCTTGAGCCCGGGCACGACCAGCCCGTCCAGCAGGAACTTGGCGAACCACCTGTACTTGCCCGCCAGCCCGTCCTTCTCCTCCGCCGCGTCGTGCTCCGGGTACGCGATCAGCGCGGCCGGCAGCGTCCACTGGTGCACGCCGTACTGCGCCTTCGCGTAGCACTGCACCTGGTCCAGCGCCGGGTTGTACGACGGCGCCGGCTCCGCGAGCGGCGGCGAGTACTTGCACAGCGGCGTGCCCTTGCCGACCGACGCGAGCCACGGGGGCTCCACCGCGGTCACCATCTTCATGTACGCGCGCGTCGTGCGCATGATGTGCTGGTACACCACGAACGGTGGCAGCTTGGCCGGGTTCGGCGTGAACACGGACGAGTGCGGGTGGATGTACACGGGCTCCTTCACGCTGCCTGTCGCCGCGATGTACGCGCAGTTGCGCTCGATCTTGCTGCCCTCGGCGATCGTGCCGGCCGGCGCGCGCTTCGCGACCTGGTCGAGGAACCCGGCGGCCACGATCTGGCGCAGCACGCTCTGCGTCTCGTCGTCGGGCGGCGGCATCTTGGGCGACAGCGCGATCGCCTCGAACGCCGGCTCGTCCGCGTACAGCACGTTCACGATGCGCGTGAGCTGCTGGCGCAGCTTGAGCATGTTCTGCATCGTCTTCTCGTGCAGGTGGTTCTCCTGGCAGAACTGCCCGCTGCCGCCCGTGTACGCGTACGCGCCGGCAGCGCGCAGGAGGCTGAGCACGTCGCTCTCCGCGTCGACCCACTGCGCGTGCTTGCGGAGCGCCTCGGCCTCGCGCCACTCGCGCTCCATGTCGTCCACCGGCTCCTTCTTCTCCGTCGACTCGGCGTCGCCCTCGTCCTCGTTGTCCTTCTCCTGCTCCCGGCGGTCCACCGCGTGGATGAATGGCGAGTGGCCCGACAGCCCCGCGACGATCGCGATCGTGTACTCGAGCACGTCGAGCTCCTTCGCGAGCAGCAGCATCTTCGCGAACCGCGCGGCCACGGGGAACTTGACGAGCACGTGGCCGAGCGCCGTGATCGCCTCGTCCGCCCCACCAGTGATCGCCCCGAGGTTCGCGAGCGTGAGCAGCGCCATCTTGACCGCCTGGCGGTCGGGCGGTGTCGGGAACGGGAACTGCAGCACGTTGTGGATCCCCATCGCTTTCATCTGCAGCACGAGGTCCTCGATCGGCTGGCACAGGATCTCCGGCGCCGAGAACTTGGCGAACTCTGTGTCGTACACCGCTGACGAGTACAGACGGTAGCAGTGGCCTGGCCCCGTCCGCCCGGCACGCCCGGCACGCTGGTCCGCACTCGCCTTCGAGATCCACTGGATGTCGAACGATGAGATGCCGTTCGAGAGGTCGAACACGCGCTCCTTCGTGCGGCCGGCGTCCACGACGTACTTGATGCCCGGGATCGTCAGTGACGTCTCGGCGACGTTCGTCGCGACGACCACCAGCCGGTGGTGCTCCGGCGGCGCGTCGAACACGCGCATCTGCTCGTCGTTCGGCATCAGCGAGTAGAGCGGCAGCACGTGCAGGTACGGCACTGCGAGCTCGTCTTCCTCGTCGCCGTCGTCGTCGTCCTCCGACGCCTCATCCGAGCTCCTCTCGCCGTCGTCCTCGAGCTCGTACGCCGTCTTGTCGTCGTCGCCGTACATCTCTTCATCCTCCAGGTCGCCCTCCTCTTCGATGTCGTCGTGCTCGCGCAGGATGCGGTCCTTCGCGGTCGTCCGAGGCGCCGGCGCGACAGCCTCCGCGCGCTGCTCGCGGCGGCTCCGCCCGGCGTCGCTCTGCTTCTGTTTCTGCTTCTGCTTCGACGCGACCGAGTACGCGCGGCGCAGCCTCCGACTCAGCTGCAGGATCTCGCGCTGGCCCGTGAGGAACACGAGGACGCCGCCCTCCGGGAGTTTCTTGTGGATCTTCACCACCTTCTTGAACGCCTCGTCGACGTAGTTGTCCAGCTCCGTCCGCTTGTTGAAGTGCACGGTCACCGGGTACTGGCGCGCGCTCACGCGCAGCACCGGCGGCGGCATCGGGAACAGCCGCTGGTTCTGCGTGAAGTCCTCGACGCGCAGCGTGGCGGACATGACCACGAGCTTCAGCGGGCTGATCGGCGGCTCGTCCTGCGCCGCCTGCTCCTCCGCCGACAGCAGCTGATACGCCTCGCGCTCGGCGCGCGCCATCTGCGCGCGCAGCGGCGCGATGCGCGAGAGTAGCCCGATGAGGATGTCTGTGTTCACGTTGCGCTCGTGCGCCTCGTCGAGCAGCAGGATCGAGTACTGGCGCAGCAGGAAGTCCTGCTGGATCTCCTTGAGCAAGATACCATCCGTCATGAACTTGACGCGCGTCTTGTCGCCGACGTGCTCGGCGTCGTACCGGATCTGGTACCCGACGTGGCCCGCGGCGCCGAAGCCGACGTTGAGCTCCTCCGCCACGCGCTTCGCCGTCGACACCGCGGCGACACGACGGGGCTGCGTCACGCCGATGCGGCCGCTGAACTGCGGGTGCTTCGGGTGGCCGTACCCCGCTTCATAGAGGAACTGCGGCACCTGCGTGGTCTTGCCGCTGCCCGTCTCGCCGCAGAGGATCACCACGTCGTTGTCCGTGATGGCCTCCATGATCTCCTGCTCCGAGCTGCACACCGGGAGCTGCATACGCGCGAGCTGGATCTCCGGCTTGCGCTTCAGCTGCACGAGCGTCGTCTTGTGCCGCAGACTCGTCTGCTTGCTCAGCTCCTTCATCTCCGCCGTCGTCTTGATCACGATCGGCGTCGGGACGTACACGTCCGCAGGGTCGACCGGTGGCTCTTCTTCCACGGTGGCAGCAGCGCCAGCGGGGTTAAGCTTCTCCAGCTCGCGCTGACGGCGCCGCTCCTCGTTCTTCTTGCGCAGCGCTTCGAGCTTCGCCATCGCGGCGTTCTGCGACGAGGAACGCTCCTGGAGCACCGAAGACGCGTCCTCGCTTGTCTGCTCGATCGTGAACGTGAGGTGCGAGAACGCTGGCGCCTCAGAAGTGGCTGCTCCAGCGACGACGACCTCGGCAGCAGCGTCGCCCTCCGCATCGGAGTCCGTTTGCTGCGGAACGATGTGCGTCGCGACCGCTGCTCTCTTCTTCTTCTTCTTCGCCTTGCCGTCCGCGGCAGCAGATCGCTCCGAAGTCGACACTGCTGGCGTCGAGACGACAGCGGTGGCGCCAACACCCGCAGTGTCGGCGCTCGTCACCGCGTTCTTCTTCTTCTTCTTGGACTTCTTCCGCTGCTGCTCCGGCTTCTCCATGTCTGCGTCGACTTCGTCGGGGTTCGCTGCAGCGATCGGTTTGGCATCGTCCTCGCTCTCGCCGTCGCTGCTGCTGTCGCTCTCGCCTTCCTCAGCAGGCCCGTCGCGCGTCTGGAGCAGCTCCTGCTGGTCCTCCGACGATAGCTCCAGCCCCGCCTTGACGCGGTTCATGGAGCGCTTGAGGCGCTCGCGCAGTGTCTCCTTGTGGCCGAGCTTGGAGGTCGTGAGCATGAGGTTGAGCTGGTCGCTCGAGAGGCTCGAGGCTTCCAGCGACTTGTACAGGTCCTCTCGCCGCGCCTCCTTCATCTTGCGCGCCTGCGCTCATTCCCGCCCGCGTGAGTCCACCACCGCCACACGTTCATGTAACACCGGTTTGTAACGCACGCACCGCGAGGTGCTCGAGCTTCTTGCGCTTCGATTTGCTCAGGCGCGCCGCCTGCTGCACGATCTCCTCAGGCACGACTTCCGCCTTCACGCGCGGCGCCTTGCGGCCCACGACCACGAGCGCGTCGCCGTCGGTGCCGCCGAGCTCCGCGCGCAGCTCGGGCGTGAGGATGTCGTCGTCCTTGCTGGCGACTGCCGAAGCTGCGTCCTCCTCGTCGACCTCCATTTGTTGCATGTGTTGCATTTGCGACGCTGGAGCCACGCTTTCGTCCTCGCTGTCGCTGCGCTGCTCCTGCTGCTTGCGCTTCTTCTTGAGCGTCTTGAGGCGCGCGGACGCGGCGCCGCCCTTGCGCTTCTTCCCAGCCATCTCTCTCGAGCAATGAGTGCGTCGTCCAGTGTGCCTGGCGTTAGCAAAACCACGCTGTTTTTACCTCTAAAACTTAGCTTTTAGCTTCTAAAATTACGAATGTGTGCCAGCCAGTCAAATACTTTCGGAGCTGGTCAACGACTCGTTGCGAGCCATTCCCAAGGTCGCCGCCGACGTCACCGTCACCGTCTCCGCCCGCCTGCAGCAGCAGCAGCACCTAAGCTCAGGATGCCGACGAAGCGCGTGGCCGGCAAGAAGAAGCTCAAGTCCATCAAGGCGAAGCTCACCGATGGTATGGGCAGCAAGCGGCGGCTCGCCAAGTTCGGCAAGGAGCAGCGCAAGGGCATGAAGGGATCGGCCGCGAACTACATCACGCGCTCGCAGGCGCTCAAGAAGCTCCAGGTGACGCTCAAGGACTTCCGCCGGCTCTGTATCCTCAAGGGTGTGTACCCGCGCGAGCCGAAGAAGAAACCGAGCGGCAAGGACAAGACGTACTACTACCTCAAGGACGTCATGTACCTCGCGCACGAGCCGATCCTCGACAAGTTCCGCGAGTTCAAGACGTTCATGAAGAAGGTGAAGAAGGCCATGGGCAAGCGCGACTACGAGGACGCGCGCCGCAAGCACGACAACCGGCCCGTGTACTCGCTCGACCACATCGTGAAGGAGCGGTACCCGCGCTTCGTCGACGCGCTCGGCGACCTGGACGACGCACTCTGCCTCGTGCACCTCTTCGCGATGATGCCTGCGGGCAAGGGCGTCGACGCCGCCATGACGGAGAACTGCCTGCGCCTCGTGCGCGAGTGGAACAACTTCGTGGCCACGTCGCGGTCGCTCACCAAGGTCTTCGTGAGCATCAAGGGCATCTACTACCAGGCGAACGTGCAGGGTCAGACCGTGACGTGGCTCGTGCCGCACCAGTTCACGCCGACGATGGACAAGCGCGTGGACGTGCGCGTGATGCTCACGTTCCTCGAGTTCTACGAGGTGCTGCTCAAGTTCGTCAACTTCCAGCTCTACACGGACCTCGGCATCGCGTACCCGCCCAAGATCGACCTGCAGCTCGACCAGGCGGGCGTGCAGCTCTCGGCGCTGCAGCTCGAGCGCGCGCAGCAGGAGGCGGCGGACGAGCCGCACGACGGCGAGCACCACACGTCGGAGGAGGACGAGAGCGCCGCCGCCGCGGCGCCGACCAAGCAGCAGAAGGAGTCGGAAAAGCGCATCAAGACGCTCGCCAAGACGCTTGGCGCCGCGTCGTTCGACGCCGACGAGGACGACAATGACGACGGCGCCGCATACGGCGCGCTGAGTGAGCCACTCGAGGCCGCGTTCGCGTCCAACAAGCTCGCGACGCAGATCCACCGCGAGCAGCAGAAGGAGGCGAGCGAGAAGGGTCTCTTGAGCGGCCTCGTGTTCTTCCTCTCGCGCGAGGTGCCGGCGGCGTGTCTGGAGCTCGTGCTGCGCTCGCATGGCGCGCAGATCGGCTGGGACGGCGCCGGCTCGCCGTTCACGGAGAAGGACGAGCGCGTGACGCACCACGTGATGGACCGGCCGCACCAGGGCCACCGGTACTTCAGCCGCGAGTATGTGCAGCCGCAGTGGGTCTTCGACAGCGTGAACAACGGGCTGCTGCTGCCGCTCGCGCGCTACGTGCCCGGCGCGGACCTGCCGCCGCACCTCTCGCCGTTTGTGGACGACTCGGCGGAGGGCTACACACCCGAGTACCGCAAGCAGCTCAACAAGCTCAAGTCGGCGACGCAGGTGTTGCGCGAGGTGGGCGACCTGGAGAACGCCGAGGACGACGAGGACGAGGACGAGGAGGAGGCGTACGCGGCGGGTCTCAAGGCGGAGCTGGACGGGAAGGGGGCTATCGACGCCGGATCCGATGACGACGACGAGGAGGACGACGACGAGGAGGAGGAGGAGGAGGACAAGTCGGAGGACAAGTCGGAGGACGAAGACGCGCAGCCCGCGAACACCCAGAAACGCAAGGCGGCGGCGGCGGCGACCGGGAAGCAGTCGAAGAAGGCGAAGCGCGAGGAGGAGGCGCAGGAGCTGCACGAGATGGCGACGAACATGATGTCGAAGAAGGCCAAGCGCCTGTACGACCGCATGCAGTTCGGGCTCGGGCGGAAGGCCGACAAGATCCAGGCGCTCGAGGACAAGCGCGTGAAGCTGGAAGAGGAGAAGGCGGCGGCGGCGCAGCAGGCGGCGCCGAAGAGCAAGGGGAAGAAGAAGCAGGGCAAGCAGTAGAGCACGAGTACATCCATCACCACCGTATTTGCATCACCTCTCGTCACTCGCGTCGTTCGCCCATGACGTCCTCTCCTCCCACCCACGTCCGCGGCGAAGCAGAAGATCGTCGCCACCAGGAGACTGTCAACTTCGTAGGTCGACGACGAGGCGGACGAGTGACGCACCTTCTGGAATGCCAGGTTCTCGCGCAGTAGAAGCTCGAGGCGAATCGATTGATCAAGCGCTCCTTTCGCTGGCGCCGCCGCCCGCAAGTCAGAGCGTGCGCACCGCGCCGGTCGCGTTTTGCACCACCTGCAGATTAAAGAACCCGCGAGTGTCGCATCGAGTCTCGTGTTCTGGTCCGCTTGCCGCGCCTGCATCGAGAGCGCCAGCCGTAGCACCTTGGACACTGCGACACCAACCAGTTCAACCGCTTGGCAGCGGCGGCCGCCAGGCAACCGGAAGCGGTCTGAAGCTGTGCAATCGGCGAGCTGCAGTGGTGTGGCTCTGCGTTAGGAATCGGCTGCGACACACTCGCGCCGTCGTCGAGAGCTGCAAGAGCTCGTCGGTCATTAGGTCGGTCGAAGCAAGGCTGAGCCATCGATCGGAGTCGATCTTCGGTTCGAGATGGCGCGAGATCTCTTCCCGAGGACTCGCGAGTGAGTCACACGTTGGCGCACCGGGTGCTTGGAAGCGCACGTGGAGAAGGCGAAGGAGCGCTCCGAGCGGCTCTCGAGATGTGATTGCGGCCACGATGCGAGCTCTGAGGAGGTCCTCGGCAGCGAAATGGCTACACGCTGTCCAAACTGTACGACCAAAAAGTGCAACACATCTGGGACACTTGATGTGTTCTGCACTCACACTCGTCGTCGTCGTTGTCGTCTTTGGAATCGGCAAGCGCGATGAACACACTGGCGCTGTCGCTGCGCTGTGCCGCCTGCAAGTGGCGGCTCTGAATACCGAGTATCTCACGCACGAGCTACTCCCGAGGGCTCCTTCGAGCCTTCCGGCGCTAGCGTCGGGCGGCGAATCGCGCAACTCGGAGCGGCATCCTCCGCGATCCTCGTGCGCATGCGTTCGCCCGCTTTCATCAATCGCCCGGGCGATCTCGAGCGAGAGCTCACAGCTGGCAGCTGCCAATACTGTAGTGCTGCTCAAGCGCAACACATCGGTCTGCTCGGCTCGGCTCCCAAGGATGACTGATGCGCTCGAGACGCCGTTCCGACAATCACGCTCAGCACGTCGCAACCGGCTTGAGCGCTGCTGTCGTGTTGCACTGGTCGGCAGGCTTACTCTCACTCTCTCTCTCTGCATCATCTTCGCCACTACAAGCGGGCTGCGAGCTGCCGCAGATGGGGGGATGAAGGAAGACGCGTCTTCTGCCTCCAGCGCTCGCCAGAGTCTCGAGTCGCACGAACCTGACACGGTCTGCCCCTCCCTCACTCGCACACTTCCAGCGCAGGTCGCACTCTCCACCACGGTGCGCAACAATCGGAGCGATGCAGCGCCTCGCATCGGTCTGCGACCTGGAGCTCCAGACCATCGAGATGCAACACCAGCACCTGCACCACCTACAGCCGAAGCGCAGCGGCGCGGCGAGCTTCTCCAGACGACAGGTGCAGCGGATCGCGCTGCTCGCGCTGCTCGCGGCGACTTGCGCGGTCTCGTGTCTCGTCTTCACGGTCTCTGTTGGCAGCGACGTGCCGCAGACGCGCGTGCTCGAGAGCATGAAGTCGCTGCTGAGACTCGACCGGCATCCGAACCGGAGCGGAGCGCAGGACGGAGCCCAAGCCAGGATCGACCTGTTCGTGAAGCAGCGCGAGTTCGCGCACAGCATCTCGCACATCGCCCAGCAGACGACGATGCCTCAAGGCGTCGTGCTCCCGCTCTTCGACGACATCGCGCACCTGGGACTCTCGGGCATCCTCGCGCTGCGCGAGCTCGGAGTGGACCTCCCGATCGAGATCCCGCACTGCGGCGACTTCAGCTCGGAGTTTCAGCGCATGATCGAGAGCCGAGACCCGCTCGTGCGGGTGTACGACGTATGCGCGGAGGCGCTGAGCGCCTCGAACGCGCTGGGGGCGGGCGAGAAGATCTTCTGCGAGACCATGGAGGAGTGCCACGCCCGCTTCCGCGGCTTCAGCATCAAGATCGTCTCGGTGTTGTTCTCGCGGTTCGACGAAGTCATGCTCGTGGACGCCGACACGCTCTTCTTCCAGAACCCGATGAAGCTATGGGACCTCGCGCGGTACAAGCAGACCGGGACGCTCTTCTTCCACGACCGGATCAGCACCGCCGACCACTACCTCGCGTTCCCGGTCGCGAACGCGAGCGACGGCAGCCCCGTGACCAGCTTGCACTGGTACCTCGCCACGTTCGACGTCTCGCCGTACCGCGCACTCACCCACATCCCACGCCGCCGAGCCACTGCGAAGAACACGATGGCGGCGAAGCCGCGCTTCGCGCCGAGCGACTTCCTGCTCTCGAGCCACTCGTGGAACATGCGCGCGGGCCACGAGATGGACTCGTCGCTCGTGCTCTGGAACAAGCGGCGGCAGCCGCGCGCCACGGCGATCCTCGCGTCGTTCCTCGCGCAGAACGGCGCCGCGTTCCCGCCGTCGTACGGCGACAAGGAGCTCTTCTTCATCGCCTGCGAGCTCGCGGAGACGCAGTATTCGTTCTCGGACTTTGGCGTCGGCTCGCTCGGCACGGACCTCCGCGGGCACGGCGACAACGCCGACTCGGTGCTCTGTGGATCGGGGCTGCACTACTTCCCAGTCTCGCCCTCCGATACGCCGAACAGCGAGCACATCGAGCCGCTGTACGTCAACAGCGACGAGCTCCTGACGCTCGACGCGGACGGGGTCGAGATCTACCGCACCGTGGCTCGCCCCGCCGCCTTCTACCCGGGCTCGTTCGCGGAGAGAGGCCTTTCGCAAGAGTGCCCGTTCGACGTCACGGCGCTGCCGCTCGCCGCCGAGGAGAAGGCGAAGATCGCGCAGCGCCAGCTCCTCCACCGGACTGTGCAGAGCTGGGCGGTAGCGCCGTAGAGCGAGAGCGAGCAAGCTGCGAGCGTATACCTATTAGCGTGAGTGTGTGTGTGTGCGCGTGTGTGCGTGTGTTGTACCAACCGGACCGACACCTTGCAACCAAGCTGCTTCTGCTGGGTCTGCTGTCCCACCACCACCACACAAGAGCGTCAGAGGAGAGTCAGAGGCAGCTCACGAGCAGTCAGTGTACGCACCGAAGGAAGGGGACGGAAGGGGGATCCTTCTACTGCCCCCCACGTCGCCTGCCGACCGCGTTTTCGCACGCAGCACTCACTCGCCCACGCGTCGCCGCTTGACGCGGTCGAAGTACTCTTTCACGGTGATCCCCTTGCGCGTCGCCTTGGTCTCCTCCGACACCACGGGCTTGTTCTGCATCTTGGTCACGATCTCGTTCGCGGGACGCAGCGTCATCCACGTCCCGTCGCTGTCTTGGATGCGGATCGTCGAGTTGGCGAAGTCCTGGACGTTTCCGGGTGTCGCGCCGACGATCTCAACCTTCGCGTCCTCCTCCTTCTGTTTCTCCACCTGCTTGAGCGACTCCTTCAGCTTGCGCTCGCGCTGCTTGTCGAGCAGCTTGTCGATGTCGATCTCGAGACTGTTGCCGCCCATCTTCTCCTTTGTCACGCCGAACTTGCCCGACACGAGGTCGTCCGGGAGCGCCTCCACCTCGTGGACCTTGTTGAGTGTCATGATGCGGCCGTCCGGCATCTGAATCAGCTTCCCGTCCGCGAGGTTCTTGTCCAGGATGGCCTTCGACAGGTACATCTTCTTCGAATTGGCGCGCACGAACTGGAGTCGCTCCGCGCTCGTCATCTTCCCGAGCACGGCGTCGTTCAGCTCCTGCGCCTGCAGGTCCTGCTTCTGGTTCGCCTCGCGGTTGCGCTTGTTGATCTCGTTGATGCGGAGCACGTCGTCGCTCTTGCGGCTCTGCCGCGCCTCGTTCTCCGCCAACAGCCGCTGCAGCTTCTCCTCGAGCTTCACGGCCTTCTCGAAGTTCTTCATGTCCTGCGCCGCCTTCAGGTCGCGCTCGAGGCGCACGCGCTGCACGCCGAGCGAGACGGTCGGCACGCCGATCTCGCGCTTGCGGCTCACCATCACGTTCACCTCCTCCTCCGTGTACCGGTGGCTCGCGATCATCTTCTGCTTGTCGTGGTTCAGCTTCTTCGCCTCGGCGTGGGTCGGGAAGTGCTGCCGCTCCTTGTTGAGCGTCGCGCGCCACACGAGGAACTCGCGCTCCTGCAGCGAGTGCGACGACACACCGTTGAGCTTCCACTCGAGCCGGCTCTTGCCGAACGCGCATACCACGCCCTTGTGCGTCGACTCGCCCGCGAAGCTGTACGCCTTGGGCGTCCGGCACACGCTCACGATCTCGCAGAAGCGGTACACCGTCTCGCCGTCGACGACCGAGATTGGCACGCGCACGTACAGCCCGCGCACGAGCCGGTCGAAGAACGGCTCGAAGAAGTACTTCTCGAAGAACGTGCGCTTGCGTAGGAGGTAGTGGTTCGCCTGGTTCCAGTTCACCGGCACGTTCTCCTCTGGCTTGAGCTCGTCCTCCTCGTCCACGCGGCCGCCGTCGATCGCCAGCGCCACCGCGCTCTTGGCGGCCGCCGGAGCGCTCTTCGCGCGGCGGCGCGTGGCCGCGGCGTCGTCGTCGCTGGAGTCGTCGTCGTCGTCGTCGTCGTCGCGGGCGCCGCCGCGGCTGCTGCGGCCGCGCGCGCCGCGCGTGAGCTCCTGGCGCTTGCGCCGCTTCTCCGCGAGGTCGCGGCCGGCACCGCCGGCGTCGCCGTCGCTGCCGCCGTCATCGTCGCCGAAGCGGTCGACGAGCATCGAGCGCGCCTTGTCGCCCTTGGACTTGTTCACCTTGAGGTTCTTGAGCGCCTCCTTGCGCCGGTCGCTCTCGCGGCTGCGGCCGCCGCCGCGGCGCGTGGCCACGACGTCCGCGTCGTCGTCGTCGTCCTCGTCGCTGGCTTCGGACGCGCGGCCCTGCGCCGCCGCCAGCCGCTTCTTCAGGTCCTTCTCCTTGCTCTTCTGCTCGTCGGCCTCGTACTTCTCGCTGTTCGAACAGACACACAAGAGCTGCACGCGTCAGCACACGCGCGCACGTCACGCAGAGGGAGGTGACGCAGGGCGACGCACAGCAGCCGCTTCTCCTTCTCCACCTCCGTGAGCCCATCGAGGTTCTGCGCGAACTCGAGCTCTGCCTCGCTGTCGTCGTCCTCGTCGTCCTCGATCTGCCGCGCCGCGCGCTTCTTGCCGCGCGACGCCGGCGCGTCGCCGTCCGCCTCGTTGTCGGCGTCGCCGGCCGCCTCCTGCGCCGCCTGCGTGCGCGCCGCCTGCTTCGCCGCCGAGCTGCCCTTCGCGCGCTTCGCGGGCGACGGCTTCTTGGCCGCCGCCGCCTTCTTCTCCTTCTTGGCCGCCGGCGCACGCTTCACGCGCTTCTTCGCCTTCTTCGCCGACGCGTCCGAGCCGGAGCCGCTGCCCGTGCCGCTGCCGGAGCCCGAACCCGAGCCGCTACCGCTACCCGAGCCGGAGCCGCTGCCGGAGCCCGAATCGCTCCCCGACCCGGAGCCGCTGCCCGACCCGGAGCCGCTGCCGGTGCCGCTACCAGAGCCCGAGTCCGAGCCGGAGCCGCTGCCAGAATCGCTGCCGGAGCCCGAGCCGGAGCGCGAGCTCACGGAGCCCGAGGCGGCAGACGAGCGGCCGCCGTCCGAGTCGTCGCTCTCGTCCACCACGCGGTTCTTCTTCGCCATCGGAGGCGGCGGTGGTGACGGCGACGCAGGTGGTGGAGGAGGAGGAAGGGGGGATCTGGCGCGCCAGCCCTTGTTTTTCGGCTTTTGGCTCGGTTTTTGGACTGAACCGGTGGCGACGACTCTTGTTTCGCATGCCTATGGAGTAGCATGCTATGCGATATACCAGGCTTAGATACAAGAGACGATAGACAACGGACTTGGAATTGCATGACTGGAGTTTAGCAAGTGGCGACAAACAACGAGACGGCGCTGCAAAACCTCCGAACTTCGAGGATCGAGGTCGTGCAGGTCGTTGCCATCGCCACGCGCGCGCGTGAGCTCAAGGTGCTGCTGCTTCCGTCGCGACCCCAACCGCCTCGATACGAGCGATGAGCAAGCTGCGCTTCAGCGTCGTCGCGTGCTCGGGCGAAGACCCGGCATTCCCGGCGCGCGAGCTCAACGAGCACGCGGCGAGCAGCAAGGGCTTCCTCACGCCCAGGTATCGCCGATCTCGTGCCTGCACGCAGAAATTGTAACCCGATATGTAACACGTCGCACATGCGGTAGGAACTGCGAGTACCCGCAGGAACTGGTGCTCCGGCTGCTGGACGGCGCCTGCCGCGTCACGCAGGTGCAGCTACTCTCGCACCAGACTCACATCGCCACCAAGATCGAGCTCTTCCTGAGCCGGAGCGCGTCGCTGCATGACGCTGCCTTCCAGCGCCTCGGGTGCGGCACGTAGGGGGCGAGGGGGGGAGAAGCACACGCGCCGATCGAATTGTAACCCAGTATTTGTTGCAAATCACAGGTTCCTGACGCTCAAGTCGAACGCCGAGAGCAACTACATGGCGCGCGAGCTCAAGACGGTGCACATCGACAACGAGGCGACGTTCGTCAAGATGCTGCTGCATCAGTGCTACATCAACGAGCGCAATCTCTACAGCCAGGTGGGCGTCATGGCTATCAACCTCTGCGGCGAGCCGCTCGGCCTACAGCGCGGGGACGAGCTGCCGAACCAGTCGACCGGCGAGCTCCTCGGCGTGGCGCCAGCGACGCGCTCGATACCAAAGCCGCAAGTGTCGGTAGCCGGAGGTGGCGGAGGAGGGTCGGACGACTCGGGCTTTGACCTGCGCTTCGACGCGAAGACCGCGGCGCGGATCCGCGAGATCCAGATCGCCAAGGACCAGGCGGTCGCCATGGAGGACTACGACCAGGCAAAGCGCCTCAAGCAGATGGAGGAGCAACTCAAGAGCATCGGCCTGCAGCTCGCGCGGCTCGAGGCGCAGAAGCGCGACGCCGTCGCGAACGAAGACTACGACTTGGCGAAGCGGATCAAGGACGAGATAAGCCTGCTCGAAGCCTCCGTGGGGAGCAACGAGTCCCAGCCGATCGTGGCGCAAGCCAGCGGCGGCAACGGGTACAAGTCAGCGTCGCCCACGTACTCGGCAAACGGTGGCAGCGGCGGCCACGGATCACGCTCTACGATGTTGCGGAGTCAGGTACTCCCGCGCGCTGCCGCGGCGATCGTCGGCTCGAAGAACGTGACTTCGTCGTCCAGCTTCTCGCCTCGCGACATGTACCCGGAGGATCACCCGTCGGCGTCCCAGCAGCGAGCCGGCGGAGGCGCGTTCCCAGGGGATCGCAGCCCGAACCGACCGAGAAGCAGTGCTCGCAATGCGCGAGAGGGAGAGGAGGAGGACGAGGATCCGGTCGACGGAGGTAGCGGCGGCCCGAACGCGAACTTCCGAGGCATCCCCGAAGCGGAGAACCTCCCCGACCCAGACGAGATCCCCGCCGCGCTCATCAAGGAGAGCCAACAGCTCATCGACGTCATCGGGATGTTCTTCACGCGGTGCTTCTACAGCAACTTGTGGAACCACCGCGACGCGGCGATCCGCAAGGTGACCATGGAGCTGGAGCAGTATCCCGTGGACCCGATCCAGCTCTTGGAGGTGTGCTCGACGCTGGTACAGAGCGGTGCGGGCGACCGAATCGCGCAGGTCGCGCTGTCGGCGCTCCGCTTGGTGGAGCGCATGCTCTCGTTCGGGTCGAGAGTGCGGCGGGACGACATGTGCCAGATCGTACGTCGCAGACTCGCGTTGAGGCTGATGCGGTGGACCCTGTGCTCACCGTTCGTTCCTGTTGCTGTTGCGCTCTCCAGCTTGGAAACAGCATGACGCAGCTTGTGAACAAGCTCGGTGAGCCGCAAGCGAAGGTGCGAGACGAAGTGGTAGCGATCCTGCTGCGGCTCGCGTCCGCGAAGAACGTCGGCGTGGCGTTCGTTGCGTCGCACCTGGCGAAGCGCTCGAAGAAGCCGCTCGGACTCAAGTTCCTACAAGGACGGCTGCTGGTCATGAAGGATCTCGTCGCGCAGTTCGACTTGATCCCGGACTCGGACCACTCCGTCGGCGGGATCATGAGCTTCCTGGAGGACAACAACTGCTTCGCCCACCAGAACCGCGAGATCCGAGACCCAGCGAAGGAGCTGACTGTTGCGCTGTACCAGGTGCGTCGTTCTCTCTATCTCTCTCGTCTGCTCTGGTACTCGAGCTCTGTTCTGTGTTGGTGACTGACGCTCGACGCGGTCGTTCGTAGATGGTCGGTCCTGAGGTCGAAGGGTACCTGAAGTCGCTACGCCCGAAGCAGCTCGAAGAGTACCAGACGGCCTTCGAAGCAGCAGAGACGCCGAAGGTCTCGAACTCGCGGTCGAGCGCGCCAGCTGCGCGGGGCAGCAGCGCGAGCGCGTCGAGCGGCGCTGGCAGTCGACAACCGAACGCCGGTCGACCGCAAGCACAGCTTCCCGTCGAGATGAGAGATGGAGACGACGACGATGACGACGACGACGACGAGTCCGTCGACGAGTACACGTGTCCGTTCTGTGGGGTTGTCGACGAGAAGTTCGACTCGGACCGCCTGGACCACCACTTCTGGGCCGAGTGCAGGATGTTGACGCCGTGCAAGATGTGCGGCCAAGTGATCGAGATTTCGTGCCTGAACGAGCACCTGCTGACCGAGTGCGAGCTCCGGAGGAACCACAAGGAGTGTCCGCGCTGCGGAGAGGCGATCACGACCAAGTTCTTCGACAAGCACGTCGGGCTCAACGACTGCCTGCCGTGTCCGCACCCGAAGAAGGCGAACCGCTGTCCGCTGTGCCACGACGACGTCGCGCCAGGCAAGCAAGGTTGGCGAGAGCACCTGATGGACGACGGGTGTCCGAACAACCCGCGCAGCTCGTAACGCGCAACCGCCGCCGCCGGGCCGGTGAGCTCACTCCGCGTCTCCGCTCGCTCGCTTACTCGCTGCTTAGCACGCGCGCGCTTCGTCACCTCACCTCACGCACTCACACACCTACCGCCGCCGCAGCTGCCGGTCGGTCAAACCGCGACGTCGAACGCGCTCGAGTTGCTGACCCGCATCTCGACCGACGCGACGAGCCGGTCGCGGAAGCGCACGTGCGTCACTCCAGCCACGTTGCGCTGCTCGCTACGGCTGCTGCCATCCTGGAGCTGCTCCATCGGCGTCCCGGTCACGCACCACTTGCAGGACGCGGAGTCGCCTCCGTCGTCCCGGATCTGCAGGATGCTCAGGTCCGCGACAGCGAAGGCAGCGGTGATCGCTCGCCACTGCGCAGCCATCTCGAAGCGGGCGTCTGCGGAGTCTGCAGCCTGCGACGCCGGCGTGAAGCACCAGGAGGCGTCGTACTCGGGGTCCATGAGCCCGAGGTGCGCGCTCCGCACGACCAAGTGGCGCGCCATCCGCTCACCCTCGGAGCCTTCGACGCGCTGCGCCGTCAGCTCCAAGTGCAGCTGCGAGAGGAACTCGCCATGCTCGGCTCGCTTGCGCGCGACGAGGTCCGCGCGCGCCTGCTCCGTCTTGCGCTTGACGCGCGTCTTGCGGCACGAGATGCGATTGCGCTCGCGGCGGTTCTTCGAGTACGCGGCCGAGCTGACGCCCCGGTCTGTTCGCGCTCGAGCGGCGTCGCGGTCATCGTCGTCGTCCTCGCACTTGACATCCGGCGTCGAGGTCGTCGCCGCTTCCAGGAGCGCCTGGAAGGACGAGAAGTCGACGCCGACCGCCGGGAGCTTGAACCTGTCGCTCGCGTCCTCGCGCAGCAGCAGGTTCGCGGCGACGAGCAGGAGGTCGTCGGTGTCGTCGCCGAGGAGATCGACCGCGATCGAAGGCTGCGGCTGCTGCTGCTGCTGCTGGGAGTGAAGTCGAGGAGCGTCATCGGGTCTCGAGATCTGGGGGGCAGCGCGTCGCACGCGCGAGCGCTTCGTCCGCATGGCGCTGGAGCTCGTCGAGGGCGTGTGGATGGGGAGTTGGCGGAGAGCTCCGCAGTGGAGAGAGCGAGAGAGAGAGAGAGAGAGAGCTGCTCGGAAAGGACAGTGCGAGAAAGTGCGGCGCGAGAGTCATTGGCGGCGCTAGAGCAGAGCGAGCAGCGGGTCTCGCGAGTGCATGAGATAGCGAGGGCGGCAGGTGCGGCTGGCAGACATCGAGTTCAGGAGTATCGAGTGCAGGACATGAGCATTGTGGCGCTAGCGAGCAGCAGCAGCAGCATGGCATTGCGCTGCACACCATTGTGAGCCGCTCAGTTTCTGTGCCTCGCCCAAAAAGCAAATCGAGGTTTATTTACTGTATATATGCTGAGCTGGATTGTGTTATTGAACAATCCAACCGTTTTATGGTCGAAAAGCTGGCTTTTCTGCCCGTGGTGCCTTCTTGGGTCCGACACCTCATCCGCCGCCGCCGCTCCGTGTCCTTCGTGCGCGCGCGTGCGCTCGTTCGCTCGCCCTCGCCCTCGCAAGTCGCCACCGCCATGCAGCGCGGCTCGAAGAGCGCGTTCCGCGCGCTCGAGTCGCCGTCGCCCTCCGGTACGCTCGCTGGCGGATTTCACACTGCCGAAATCCATCGGAGACCGTGTGTGTGTGTGGCGCTGCTCGGTGCGCACCGGTGGACGAGCTGCTGACGCTCCGAGCGACCGAACGCTGCTGCTGCAGAGCTGGAGCCGCGGCGCAGACACCGGATCGGCGACGTGCAGGAGCTGACGTTGAAGGAGCGCGTCCAAGGCTTCCTGGACAGGTTCGTGAGACGGGTCGTCGTCAACTCGCGTGTCGCGGAGCTCCCTGACTCACTCGACCACTGTTCCTCCGTCTTGCAGCAAAGCTGGCATCGCGCTCGAGATGCTCAACGTGCTGCTTAGCATGGTGCTCGTCGCGGTGTCCGTCATCGACGTGCGTCTCGCTCGCTCACTAGCTCTGAATATCGCCGCCGCGCCTTGATTGATTGACGGATTGACTGACTGATGCCACTGGATGCGGCGCTCGCAGTCGTACGACGAGGTGGCGTTCACCGATGGCAACGCGAGCTACAGCCAGTTCGAGCTCTTCTGCACGCTGCTCTTCGCAGTGGACTTTGTGCGTTTGCGCCGCAGATGTCGGCTCTCGCTCGGATCGCACCAAGCGATCGTGCTCACTAACAACCCGGACTTGTGCGCAGGTCTTGCACCTCGTCGCCTCGGACGACCGCTTCCGCCTCGTCATGAGCCCGATGGGGATCATCGACATCCTCACGATCGTCCCGCCGCTCATCACGGTTCGCACTGCGCCGTCCTACTCGACCAAGAAGGATGCCTAGCGAGCCTAACACTGTTCTCTGTGTCTCCTGCACCGCTTGCAGTACTTCCTAGCCTCGCTCCAGCTCGACATCCTCCAGCTCGTGCGCGTCGCTCGCGTCTTCCGCATGCTCGCAGTGCTGCGTCTGTACCGCATCGTCCAGTCCTACCGAGGCTTCGAGTATGAGGTGTCCGCCGCGATTCACTGACCTGCTCCTCCAGCCAACGCTGTCTGCTGACCCTGATCGCTTGTCACGAACCTCTGCAGCTCGGAGTGCTCGCGTTCATGATCTTCGCGCTCATCTTCGTCGCCGCCGGTGTGTTTCAGATCCTCGAGGACTCGTACTACAAGTCGATCGACTCCAAGCTCGACTTCCACCAGGCGATCTACTTCGTCTTCGTCACAATGTCGACTGTCGGCTTCGGAGACATCACGCCCAAGACCACCGAGTGTGCGTGCGCGCGCCCCTTGCTCTCTGCTGTCTCTCTCCCCTACATCAGTGCAACGGCGTCCTGACACCGAGCTCGCGGATGCCTGCAGCCCAGTTCTTCGTGATCCTCATGATCATCGTCGTCATCACCGTGATCCCGCGGCAGATCAATCGGCTCGTGGAGCTCTCCAAGATGCAGGGCGACTACATGCACGACTACACATTGCGCAAGCGCGGCAGCGTGCAGGACGGTGGCCACGTGGTCGTCACGGGCCACGTGAGCTTCGAATCTGTCTCGGAGTTCCTCACCGAGTTCTACCGCTCGCGCCAGGGTCGCATCAACATGGACGTCGTCTTCCTCACCGACGTCGTCCCGTCCGAGCGCCTCCAGGAGGTGCTGCTCAACGTCAAGTACCGTCGCCGCACGACGTACCTCAAGGGCAGCTTGCTCGTTGAGAAGGACGCGAAGCGCGCACGCGTGGAGCAGGCGGCTGCCGTGTTCATCCTCGCCCCGAAGGACAACCCCAAGCACGCCGACGCCGCTGACGCGCTCACGATCCTCCAGGCGCTCGCGATCGACAAGTATCGCTTCCAGAACCGCCTGCACAACGGCGACGGGGGCCACCGTCGCGAGCGCGACATCCGGTGCTTCCTCCAGATCCTGTCCCCCCAGCGGATGCGCGGGCTGCGCGCGATCACCGGCGTCGAAGTGGCACTCAACACGCCGCGGATGCGCACGGCGATCCTGGCGCGTAGCATCGTGTGTCCTGGTGCCACGGCGCTGCTGCTCAACCTCGTGTACTCGGCGTCCGAGCGCGACGTGGACGAGGCGAAGGCGTCGAACGTGCCGTGGGTCGCCGAGTACGCGCACGGACTGCAACACCAGCTCTTCCCGGTCTTCCTCTCGAGCTTCTACGACGGGATGCTGTACGAGAATGCGGCGGCGCTGCTCTACAACCAGTACGCACTCCCTCTCTTGCTATTTCTCTCTGTTGGCACGGTGGCGCTGGCTGACTCGTGCGCTCCTGTGGCGCAGCTTCCACATCATCTTCGTCGCGCTGTACGACAGCGTCGGCGTCAAGAGCCACGGGAAGCGCATCTGGCTGTGTCCGTTCGGACAAACGCTGCGAGAAGAGTGCGTTCGCCTCGATGTGTCGTGTGTGCTGCTGCTACTAATGCTGAGCTTCTGTGCCCGTGAATCTCAGCGAGATCGGCTTCTTCATCGCCCCGAGTGCGTCGCTCGCCAAGCACGCGGTCGAGAAGCTGTCGTCGCGCGAGCTGGGGAACCGCCCGAGAGTGAGCAGCCAGCTGCCGACGCTCGTCTTCTCGTCCGACAACGTGCTGGATCGCCAGTCGATGATGGGCCGTCGCAGTTCGTCGGTAGACATGGCGAGCGACGATGATGATGACGCCGACGACGTGTGCAGGGAGGAAGAGATCGACGCCGACGCCTTGGACGACGAGCTGGCAGCGGTGCAGGGCGTGGACCTGACGGAGATCGGCGCGGAGCTTACGAGTACGAGGTCGCGGGCTCGAGCGAACTCGACGGACTCGTCGTCGTCGGTCTCGTCGTCCTCCTCGTCCTCGTCCTCGACGTCGTCGCTCTTGGCGCAGGGGCCGATGCTCCCGCCATTCAACCGGCTCCAGGAGATGCCAGCACCGCATCTGCAGCGCACGAGCTCCATCCTCGCGGCCAAGCACCTGCAGCGCCTGCAAGACCACATCGTGATCTGCGGGCCGTTCGCCCACGGCCACCAGCTCGCGTGCTACATCGAAGCGCTGTACAAGAAGGAGTACGCGGACCGCAGCAGACGCGCCCGCACGCCGACAGTGCTGCTGCTCGTGAAGCGGTTCCCGAGCGATTCGGACTTCGAGAACCTGCCGAGTCCGCTGCCGGCGAACGTGTTCGTCGAGAAGGGCGTCTCGCAGAACGTCGAGGACCTGCTGCGCGTGCGCGCGTTCCAGGCGAAGGCTGTGCTGATGATCCCGGGGCACTGGAAGTACCACGTCGACGAGTTCCGGGAGGAGAGCTTCGAGGAGGCCTCGCACCACCTCATCGACTACCAGGTGATCATGTCGACGCTCTCGCTGCAGACAGCTCGCGATCTCCACCTCGAGTACCTCCGAGGCGTTCATGGTAACGGACACAGCTCCGCTCGACACAAGACGGCCGAATGCGAGCCGAGGACAGGAGCAGTACCCGAGCCCAAGCTCACGATCGGGTGCTCCGTCGTCCGGAGCCACGCCAGCATCAAGTACTTCGCCTATAAGAGCAGCCATAGCCGCCACGGACACGGGCTGCAGCGCGCCGCGAGCGCCAGTCGCAGACACAGTCGCAGCCGGTTCCATCTCGGACCGAAGGCGTCTGCGCGCCACGAAGACTTGAGCGGTCAGGACGCCGAGCTGCTGCTACCGCCCGCGTTCGCGCCGGCGTTCGCGGCGGGCGAGATTTTCGTCGACAGTGTGCTGGACACGCTGCTGTGCCAATCGTTCTTCAACCCGTACGTGCTCGACCTCATCCACGCGCTGGCGGGCGACTACCACTCGTCGTCCAGCCACCACGCGCTGGCGCTGCCGGCACCATCAGCACCGGGGAGGCCGTTCGCATCGTCGATGATGAGATACTTTGACGGAGCGCCAGCTGCGAGCAGCGCCAGCTCCAGCACCATCACCACCGGCACCACGACGTCGGCTTCGACGATGGCCACTTCGGCGAACTCGCAGAGATCCAGAGACACCAGAGCGACGAACGGCGCGGCGGCGTTCAGCCCGACGCAGACCTCCCGAGCTGTCAGCTGCGAGGAGGGCGAGAGCGACTTGAGTGCGTTCGCACCGACCGAAGAAGAGCCGTCGACCGACGACTTTCGCCACCCGGTGCTGTCGACCGCTTCACTCCCGCGCGAGCTGGAGGGCGAATCGTTCCGGAACATCTTCGAGCGCGCGCTGCAGCAGGGTGTACTCGTGCTGGGCATCTACCGACACGCGAACGACCCACGGCGCGGCAACTCGCTGCCGTACGTCTTCACGTGTCCGGGAGGTGACGCCGACCACGCGGTCGAGCGCGGGGACACTCTGCACGTGCTGTCGAAGCACCCACTGCCGGTGAGCATTCGGTAGCGACCGGGTGCATACATACCTGTACGTACGTGTACACGCCTACGATGCATATGCAACGACCTCCTGGAACAACAAGAAACACTGTAACACTTGCAGTACGATCACGGCGGCCATCGTTGCTACGAGCATACAGAAGACATCGGTTCACACACCGAACCGTGCTGTAAGCACATACAGATCCTATCTACTGTAAGAGCCAGCGCTCGCTTCGCATCACTAACACACATGTACACTCACCCGTTCGAGACAGGAACACTCGTGTCGCATTGGCCACGACACACCGATCGATTTCCACGACGGCGTCGATCGCACAGCCAGCGCTGCTGCTGGTGCGTCGTCACGGGTACCGCTCCCACAGGATCCGACGGTCGACGGCGAACGCAGCGAACTGGAGGATAGACGTCGCCGAGATCCTGTCGAGATCATGCCGCGGTGTCGCCAGAGCCGATTCCGGGCGACGAAGCACGCTCAGGAACGCCAGCTTGTGCGGCAGCGGCAGCTTGGACATGATCTGCTCGCCTTGGAACCTGCTGAGCATCTCCTTCTCAGCATTCGGCGGAAACTGGCGAACAACGTCGCCTTCATCTCGAGGACGCCGCCGTGGAGGTCTGGCAGTGACGGGAAGTTCTCCAGACCAGCCAGGTACCGCGTGAGCGGGTCGAGTGGAGCATGCTTGAAGCCGTTCATGTTCAGGTCGATCGACTCCGGCTTGCTGCTCGCGGCAGCCTCGGTTGACCGCAGCGAGGTTGCGGTGGTTCACAAAGTGATGCAGCGTGGCATTGAGCTCGCCAGGTTGCTCAGGCGCAGGATGCCGAACTGTCGCGTCACACTTGCGAACCCACGGTTGAAAGTTGACTTGATGGAGCACAGCGCGAGGAGCGTCGTGTGGTCGACGCGCGCCTCGACCTCCAGGATGATCTTGACTACGCCCGGAGTGAACCCCTCGCTTTCAACCTGTTATATCCTCGTCAATCTTTCCCTGCTCAGGGGGCGTCATGAAGAACAGGCTGGTCGCGTGACGTCATTCTGCTGCGCACACCAGCGGCTTGTTCTCCTCGACGAGCCAGATCCAGCATGCTCCCTTCGTGCACCGAGTTCGCAGCTTCGCACGTGAGGACCGCCTCCCACCGCTAGATGGCGCACATGAGCGAGCACGAGCGCCAGTCGGCGCAACATTGCGTCGAGGCTCGCGCATCTTGTTACTTGTGCTTTGTCGTTCAAGTCTTCCACATCGCTAAGCTCGTTCGCCTCAGTGACACCGTCAACGCGCAGACTGGTGAGGTCGTAGTGCACACCCGGCGAATTGTAGCTGAGCTTCTGCACACGCGGGTGAGTCGACCGCATGCCAACGAGGCCCGACAGTTGGCTGCCTCCAACTACGTGAACCGGACCAGAAGTCCTCCCACGTGATCTTGCGCTTGAGCTCGACAGCACCGAACTGGAAGATCCTCGTCACCACGAAGTCGTCCAGTTCTCTGCGAGAAGTTGTCGACGTCCGCGAACGATGGCGAAGCACACTCAGGAATGCTAGCTTCTCGCGCATAGGCATCTCAGTCTGGATCAGCTCTCCCTGGAACTGCTGCTCGATCAGCTCTCGCTTGTCAAGGTGCCAGTTCGCGTTGTAAAACCGCACGGCGCGCAGCGTCTTGTTGGCGTGCAGCATCCGACAGAAGCTGGCAAACGTCTCACCATCATCAAACCCGAAGACTAGCAACTCTCGAAGCGCAGGTAGTGTCGTTGCGTTGGACAGGCATTGCGCGAGTCGACATTGCGTCTCATAGCGGAAGTCGTGATCACCCAGGTCGAGGAGTTGTAGCCGCCTGCAGTGACCCGCCTCAAACACCTCGATCATCGCGATGAGCGCGTCATCATCGATCTCCCTGAAGCTCACCTGGAACTTCTTGAGGTTTACACAGCGCTTCAAGGTGGTCGCGAGCTCGGCTGGGGTGTAGACACCGAAGGGATCCACCGACACCACTCGACTCCCGAAGCGACTGAGGAATCGATGGACCGCGGACCGGCAGTGCGTCTTCTCGTCGTAACTTAGCGCCACGTTGACGTCACGAATCACCACGTCGAAGTCGACTGTCTCGTGCTCGGTGTCCAGGATCTTGTCGCTCTTCACCCACCCGAGTCCGACACCTGGAACCACCGCGCACGACCACCCGGTCTTCTCGTCTTGCACCAGCACCTCCAACTCGCACTCGCGCTCGAGCGTGACAAGCACCTTCGATGTGTCGTTTGACGCTGAGTAGAACACTGCGCCTCGCTTCACGCGACAGACGAGGATCTCGTGATGACGATGTCCGAGCGCAGACTCCGCGTCAGCACCATCGGTGTCGCCACCCATGATCGCCGGAGCATCGCCACCCATGATCGCCGGAGCATCGCCACCCATGATCGCCGGAGCATCGCCACCCATGGTCGCCACAACATCGCACCTCAAACTCGCATCTCGATCCAGGAGCGCACCAACCGGATCCTCCATCACGAGGGACACTGCTTCAGCACACTCTCCTTCCACCACGCCGAACGCGACCTCGATCGACTTGATCTGGTCGCCCACCAGGAGTCTCCTGGAGTGAGGGTAGAAGAGCGCGAACGCCAGCCAGCGCCACGCCACGACGCGCTCGCATTCGTCCAGCGTCTCCAGACCCTCGCTGAACGAGATCTGGTGCAGCCGAGATCCGTACCGCAGCGACGAGCACACCGCCACGATGTCCGCCGCACGGAGCTCGCCGAGACTCATGCTGACGATCTTCAAGCCACTGAGCCTGCGTCGGGTCTCGAGCGAGGAGGCTGTCAGAGCCGCGCTACTGCTGCCAGCAACCACCGCGTCAGCCGCCAGCGCGCTGGATGGGAGCTGGACGTCCTCGATCTGGTACTCGTCGTGGCACTTGGGGGACTGTCGGGAGGCAGCTTCCAGCTCGTCCTCGGAGCGAACGCGGTAGTAGCTGGTGTCCGGCACTCTCGAGAGTCCTGCGTCGTGTGGGGCTGTGCTCTCCACGCCGATCTGGATCGTGTCGGGTGCGATCACGTCAGGTGCAGCGGACGCGTCGAGTGGCGCGAGCGCATCGGCGTCGTCCCTGAAGTGCGCGTGTCTGAGGCGCTCCGACATGTCGATCAGCGGCAGTCGCGAGGCGACGAACCGCTCGGATCGGCGCCACACAGCACACGCGCGACAGGCAGCTTGCCGTCCTCCTCGGCAGCCCAGAGCCCGTTGTTGGCGTCGAAGCGGCCTCTTGGGCGACGCTTCGCCCACCGCCGTCGTCGCGCAGGTGTGGATCGCTCGCTGTCCCGAACGCGCTTGAGCTCCGAGAACGCCTCGAGCCGCTGCGCGTGGGCGAGCAGCACCGTCGGCAGCACGCGCCTCGCAGGTCGTGCGCGTTGTCTTGCTAGTGCTGCGCGCAGCAGGGATCCGACGTGAGCTTCTGGAGGACTCGGTGACCACGAGCTCAGTGCTGGCTGGCGTGCAGGTGCGAGCGGATCTTTGGAGCGTGAAGAAAGCGAGTGAGGCGCGATGGCGATGGCGATGGTGATGGCGATGGCGATGGCGATGGCGATCCGAGACGAGCTCGAGCGCGAGTCCGCGCGTCTGCTGAGCCTGGGCGGCGTCCTCTCCCTGCGCCGCTCGCTGCGGTTCTCGGTCGAGAACCTCCGCGCGAAGCTCGAGCTCTGGCTCGGCCGGGCAACAACCGGTGGTCTGGACGGTGCCAGCCCTCGAAGCTGAAGTCCATCATCGAGACTCTGCTGAACGCGCTCGCGCTCGCGCTCCCACACTCTCGGCGCCTCGGCGCCTTCCCGGCGCTCAAGCGCGCGTTCTGGCGCGAGCTCGTGTTGCTCGAGCCCGCGCACAAGAACTGGCTGTGGCTCGTCGAGGAGGACGCGTTCCCACGGTGTCTCTCTGGCTCAGAGCCGAGAACGCGACGCAAGCCGTCTGCTCCAGGCTCGTCGAGTTCTTCGCGCCGCGTCACGGGCTGCCGAGTGGCGCGTCGGACGCGATCCGGCTCGACCTCGTGACCATGTGCTACCAGACGGAGGTGACGCTCGCGGTGCTCCGGCTCGTCGAGCCGACACTCGACCGCGTGTTCGCGAGTCCCGCGCGGCAGTTCGCGATCCGGACGCTCGACTTGCGGTCCCTGACGATCCTCCCGACGCAGTGTCCGGTCGTGAAGCGGGTGCTCGCCAAGTGCCACGACGTGTACCACATCAGCGACGTGCAGCTCGCGTTCATCAACACGCTCTCCGAGGACGCGCTGGTCGCTGGCAGCCTCACGAGCCTCGGTGACTCGCACGCGAGTCGAGACGCGCTGTCGAGCCTGCGCTCCGTCTGGGTCGACCTCGACCAGTTCGAGCTCGCGGACGTCGCGGCGGTGTGCTCGGCGCTGCGCTACGGCTCTCGCCTGGAGCACCTCTCCCTCAGCTACCGCCACTCGCTGACGCACAGGGACGTGCGGGAGCTGGTCATGCGCTGGTTCGCGTTCGCGGTCTTCTACCCGCACTCGAGGGGACTCACGGCGGACGACGCGTTCGCGTCTGTCAAGGTGTACTTCGATCTGCTGGGGCGGGGGTGGGCTGAAGCGATCGCACACGTGACGGCGGATCCGGTTGGCGCGCTGCTGGGTCGAGAGACGAGCTCGAGTTCGGTCGCTACGGGTGTCGACTCTGACGCTGCTGCTGCTGCGACGGAGGCATCCGGAGGCATCCGGAGGCGGACACCATCAGTGCGAGCTGCTGGTCTGCCGCGCGGAGCACGGCGCCAAGTTCTACGTGAGTGTGAGCTGGAGGTGTTGGTGCAAGACGAGAAGACCGGGTGGTTGTGCGCGGTGGTTCCAGGTGTCGGACTCGGGTGGGCGAGGAGCGACGAGATCCTGGACACCGAGCACGAGACAGTCGACTTCAGCGCGGACGCCAGAGGAGTGGTGCTGCTGCTCAACTCCGGCTTCAACTTCGATCCGTTCGGAGATGGCTCGGTCGCCTCGTTCCTCGAGCGCTTCGGGGACAGCGTCGCTGTCGTGAAGGCGTTCAGCAAGTGCTTCGTGACCAACTTCACCCCCTGCTTCGATAAGCTCAAGATTGCACTCCGGAGGTGCCCAAACCTTCGGATCTGCCATCACGACGCTGGCGACCACGTGCTGCACGCGATGGTCGACATGTTCGAGGTGGGACACTGCAACAAGCTCGAGATCCTCGACCTGGGCAGTAGCAGCGCTGAGTACGAGTCTCTCGACAGGCTCGCGCGGTGCCTGTCCGATCCGACGAAGCTACAGGCGCTGCGGGAGCTTCGTGCTACCGTCTACGATATGGCACCGAAGATGTTCGCGAGCTTCCGCCAGATGCCGCGCGTCAACACGACGCTGCGGTTCCTCCACTTGTCCGAACCGCGCTCGGATCGTGTTCCTGAAGAGATCTACGAGGCGGAGGTGGTCGAGAGGCGGCTGATCGAGGAGCGGTTCCAGGGAGAGTTAGTCGTGGCCAAGGTGCCGTTGCGCGCGAAGCTGGCGTTCCCGAGTGTGCTTCGTGCCAGCGCGAGTTCGGCTTCTCCGACGTCGGAGCCTTCTCGCCTCAACCTTGTGCTGTTTGGCACTCGCAGCTTGTTCACAAGAGACAACAACCACAACGTTCTCCAAGGCATCGATCAAGG
>JAASFS010000114.1:0-35057 GCA_023333865.1 Globisporangium perplexum | reverse complement strand
TTCGTCCAACACAAGTACGTCGCGCAGCGCGGGCAAGTCTGCATTTCTATCACTTGCAAGATTGCTCGGCGCGTCCCAGCAGGTTGTTCGTGCGCAGCAGCTTTCTGCATTTGAGTGAAGCAGCATTTATAGACACTGTCTAAGGTAGTTGGGGCTTGTGGTCTCATTATCGTTTCTGCCATTCCGTACTAAGGGCGAGCAGGTGTCGTTTTGTATATTCACATCATCGTGTCCGAGCTTGAGCATGGAATGATTTGATCGAAGGAATTCGCGAGCTTCCTGCGATGTGATTGTGACCAGCCTCTCTACTATCTGTGTCCATGAACGCCGAGGATACAACTGTGATGCGATGATGCTTTGGTTACTGCTACAATTCGCAGTGGAACGCTTGAACGGAGGAGCCAGTCTGGCGAGAGTTCCTCCATGAAGCGCTCATACCGCAGATAGATATTTTCTCTATAGTTTTAGTCGACAGCATCAACAATCACATTTCCAGCGAGTCGGAGGAAAGCTTCAGTGGTGAGTGCTTCTCTCATCTGGTGCCGCTACCGCCAATTGCAACGTCAGTATGCCAGCCTCTCGATGTGGGAGTTATGGGGCTACTCAAGAAGATGTTAGAGGTAGAGTGGTTGTAAGAGGAGCGAGAGGAGCGCATGACCACACAGGAGGTACGCCTACCCATGGCGAAGCGAGTCATTTGGGTATGGGAGCCGATCGGTCCGAAGCGTGTCAAGTGCAGTTTCGCGAAGCCCCTGCCTTGCGCGCCTGTCTGAATGAAGTTGAAGTTGTGGGATGCTCTGATTGGAAAAACCTGATACAAATTGTCGATTTGTCTGATGGGCGTTGCGAAATGTCGTGGTGCAAAAAATTGATGTCTTTTCATTGTGTCGGAGTTGATGCTGTGCGAGGGGCGTTCCGATGTGTCGTTCGTTATCTGAATGCTTGAGCGTAACCAAATCGATTTGTCACTGAATTTGACGATGCTGTTTTGCCCCATCTTAAGTGCGAATCCTGTTAAGTACGATATTTTCGACCCAGCAGCAAGAAAGTCAGGATTGCAGAGCCCCAGTATCCCATCGCAAGAAGCAGCAGCAGCGCGATGGACGGAGATGACGCGTCGTCGGTGCGCGTGGCCGTGCGCATCCGGCCGCTGATCGGGCGCGAGAAGGTGGAGCGGTGCGATGAGTGCGTGTCCGTGGTGGAGGCCGAGGCGCAGGTGGTGATGGGGAAGAACCGGTCGTTCACGTACGACTACGCGTTCGGCAAGTACGCGCAACAGAGCGACATCTGGCGCTGCGTGGAGCCCCTCGTGCGCGCCAACTTCGACGGCTATAACTCGACCATCTTCGCGTACGGGCAGACGGGTTCGGGCAAGACGTTCACAATGGGCAGCGGCAGCGCCGTGCACGTGCCTCCGGAGGAGTACGGCATCATCCCACGCGTGATCATGAACATGTTCGACACGATCGAGGCCAAGACGCAGGAGAACGCGCTCTTCCGCGCCGAGGTGCGCATCCGCTTCCTCGAGATCTACGGCGAGGAGATCCGCGACCTGCTCGTCACGCTTGGGGACGCCACGGGCGAGAGCAAGGTGGCGCTCCGCGAGACCGAGGGCGGCGAGGTGCTCGTCACAGGCGCGGCAGAAGAGCAGGTGCAGGACGCAGACGAGTGCCTACGGCTACTGGAGCGCGGCACTCTCTGCCGCACCACGGGCAGCACGCTCATGAACGCGCACTCGAGTCGCTCGCACGCGATCTTCACGGTTTCGATGGTGCAGCACGTCCCGATTGGCGCCGCGGGCGAAGGGAGCGGGGCCGCGGAAGGCGAGTTCGAGACGCGCACGTGCTACTTCAACTTCGTGGATCTGGCCGGCTCCGAGCGCCAGAAGCGCACGCAAGCAGAGGGGAAGCGGCTGAAAGAAGGCATCGACATCAACAAGGGGCTCCTCGCGCTCGGCAATGTCATCAGTGCGCTCGGCGACGACAAGAAACGCGGACGCGTACACGTGCCGTACCGCGACTCCAAGCTGACGCGAATGCTGCAGGACTCGCTTGGCGGCAACAGCCGCACGCTCATGCTCACGTGTGTGAGCCCTGCCGACGTGAACTTCGAGGAGACGCTGAACGCACTCAAGTACGCGAACCGTGCACGCAACATCCAGAACAAGGCAGTCGTGAACCGCGACGAAGGGTCTGCGATGACGCTCGAGCTTCGCCGCCAAGTGCAGATGCTGCAGGCTGAGGTACACCGGCTTCGGAACCCCGGACTCTCGGACACTGAGCTCAAGTTCGCAACTGTCGGCACGAATCTCATCGGGATGCAGATGGACTTCGACTCGTATTCGAATCTGCGCTCGCGAGCCGAGAACGCCGAGAGTGAGGTCGCACGGCTGACGTCCGAGCTGAAGCGCGGGAAAACGCAGCTCGACTTGCTCAAGGAAGAGATGATCGCTGCACAAGCGGAGCGGGACTACTTGCGGCTGTGTCTCGAGGAGAGCGGGGAAGGCGGTGCATCGCTGTCACCTGAAGAGCGCGAGAGCAAGTCGAGCATCCTCAAGGACAATCTCCGGACAATCTTTGAGCTGCAGGAGAAGGTGCGCGCAGTTGAGCGCGAGAGAGATCGCGTGGTTTTGACGTTCGACGAGTCGGGACTTCTCGGCGGACAGGACGCGTCGGCATCGCCAGTGTTCGAGCCTTTCGCGCTTCCTTCGTTCATCGAGTCTGGACTGAAAGAAGGGAGCGAGCTGATCGAGAAAGCCGAGAAGGATATCGAGCGCGAAAGCGCGAAGCTGAAGAAGCTGAAAGCGGAAGAGAGCGGCGACGACTCCGGCATGATCAGCGAGGACGGCGAAGGTGACACTGAAAGTGTAGAGGATTCGCTGGGCGTGGAGGCATCCGAGGAAGAGGCAGACCGCCAACGCGTGTTCCAGCGCCGCCAGCAGCATCTTGGAGAGTCGGTGCAGGATCTCGCGCACGACATCTCTTTGAAGGAGCAGCTCGTGCAAAATATCCGCCAAGCGCAGGAGAACTACGAGAAAATGAAGAAGTTCTACGAACAGAAGATGGCGCAGATGGTTGAGGAGGTGCGCAAGGCGCAGATGGATCGCGACAAGCTCATCGAGGAGATCCAGCAGATCGAAGCGAAGATCCAGCAGGGTGACCACTCTGGCGGCGGCGCGAGACTCGACAAGCTCTCGAGCGACTTGAAGCTGAAAGAAGAAGAGCTCTCGTCCCTGCGCAAGAAGCAGAACGAGATCAATCGCTTCATGAACCAGAAGAAGAAGAACGAGATGCAACTGCGCGTGCTGACAGCGGAGATCAGCAACATGAAGCGCCAGAAGGTCGACTTGGTCAAGAAAATGCAAGATGAGCGCAAGCGGTACGAGGACGAAGCGAAGACGAGGCAGAAGGAAATCCTGAGTTTGAAGCGATCGCAGGCGCGTGACAAGCAGCAGATCCAGCGACTCGGGTCCCAGAAGGATGCACAGGAACGCGTGTTGAAGCGCAAAATGGAGGAGATCACGGCGGCAAAGCTCAAGCTGAAGCACCAGCAGCAGCTGCAGGCCCAAGCGAAGCGCATGAACTCGTCACATGGTCGCGGAAAAATTGCTTCCGCTTCGAACAAGGGCGAAAAGGAGGGCAACTGGCTGTCGGACGAAGTAAAGAGGCGAGCGGAAGAGCAGCACAAGTTGGAACAGTTGCAACGGGAGCGGGAGGCGGTCGCAAAAGAGATGGAGGCGTTGTATGCTCAGCGAGACCGCTTGGAAGCCGATCTTCGCAAGTCAATCGCGCCAGAGAGCAACATCCGCGATGTCCTCATTTCTCCGCTGAGGCCGCCGATGAACCGACGACTCAGCGGCCGCCAGGACCAGCAGCTGACACCAGAGGAAGAACAGCTGATTTACGATCTGGAGGAGCGCATCGAGTCTCTTCACGCGCAACTTGAGTACAAGGAAGAGAAGATCTCCGAGATCTCCGAAGACGGACGTAGCCCCGACGCTGGTGTCGCGCTTGTGAAGATTGAGCGCACGCAGTCGCTCCCAGAAGCGCGCAGTCTTCTGAAAATGCTCTTCGGGATGGCAGTGGATGTGAAGAAGCAAGATCAGCGCAAGGAGCAGGAGATCGCGAAGCTGCAGGTGGAGATGACGGACCTGGCGAGACTGCTGGAGCAAGAGCGCAACCGGACGCAGCACATCAAGCTGAGCTACGAGGAATCACTGCACAAGGTGGTACAGAGTGGCTTGGACACAAGTGGATCTCCTGGACGAGAACCGTCGTCGTCGTCGTCGTCATTGTCGTCGCTGGATGATCGCAGCAGGATCCTTCTGTCCGTGTCGGAGGAGCGAAACTCGATGCTGCGGAAGAAGTGCGACGAACTCGAGACCATTGCGCGCCAAGCGGAGCAGGAAAAGCAAGCTCTGCAGCAAAAGTTGTCGAGCGAGCGGCGCGAACAGTCCGAGAGCCAGCAGCGTGTGTTGGACTTGGAGGCGCGACTCTCCAAGCTCTCGAACCAAGGTGGCGGGCGCTCCCGATTCCAGACAAAGGACTCTCAGCGTGGTCCGCCGCCACAGCCCGCTGCGACTCCTGGCCGAGCTTCTGGTCCAGTGTCGTGGGCGAACGAGTTCGAGGATGACGAAGAGGAGGACGACGACGACGACATGACTGGAGATGACCACGAAGAGGGGATGGAGTACGAGGATGACATCGACATGAAAGACGGCGACGATGATGGTGTTCAGCGAGGTGGTGCAGGAGGTGGCGGAGCGCACACGTCCCTGAAGGATCGCCGAGAGTTCCATGTCGAGCTCGACGATATGGGTGACAACTTGGACTCGATCTCGCTGTCTGAACGGCGACGACGCGAGCAGTTGGCGGATCAAGGCGGAGAGGATCACCTTGGAGCGGGCAAAGAGGGTTCACCGACGCAACTCGGCAGTGACGACTCGTCCTCGACTACGAACGCGTCGTCGATTTTCGTGCGCCTGTCGAACCCGAGCAACTTCACGGGTACCCACAAGAACCGCGTCCGCGAGAGCGTGTCGAAGCGGGAGTTGCTACAGTCACGCTCGGATCGGAACCGATCGCGGCGTCAGCGCGACCGCGGAGGAGCTGGGTCGGTGGTTCGCCCCCCAAGATCTGGAACCCCGACAGAGCGCTCTAGCTCGCACGCGTTCGGCTTCAAGGGTCCATCGAAGAAGACAAGCCAAGTGATGGAAGTGCTCGCGAACATCAAGCGCGAAAACGAGTCGGAGCAGTTTGTAACATCGCCGTCGCTCCGTCAGCCGCAGTCGTACGGTCTGGAGCGTTTCCGCGAACCCGCGACTGATGTCGTGGAGCCGAGTGCACAGGCAGCTGCCGCGCCTCCGCCAGCGCCGCAAGTGGACGTGTACTCTCGACTCGCGGGGCAGTACACTGCGTCTGCTCAGAGCAAGCGTCAAGCAGCGACAGTCGCGCGGCGTCCGAAAGGCGACGAGGACAGCCGGTCTCCGTCGGAGAAGGAGAGTATGCGGCGCATCTCGTCCATGGACGACATCGGAGGAACCGAGCTCGGCGCTGAGAGTGGCGAGTTTGACGAGAGTGGCGAAGGGAGCTACGACCCGCTGCTCGGTGGAGGCAGCCTCCTGGCTCAGGTGCACGACGACTACCGCGAGCGCCTGAACAGTCGTACGGGCAAGATCCCGTCGTCGTCGTCCGGTCGCTTCTAGTTCGGCACGAGAGAGAGAGAGAGGGAGAGAAGGAGAGGGAGAGGGGGAGAGCGGCCACCGCCGCACTTGCATGTGTTCCAAAGTCAGTCAGACTCACAGCTCACAGCGCGCGCAGCCAGCAGAGCGCGCGCCATCTCCAGCAAGAGAAGCAGCAGCCAAGTGCCTTCCATTAAGCAAAGCGAACGGTTAACGTGGCGCAGACGCAGGAGACACCGGCCGCCGGCTGCTCGGTGTCTGTCGGTTGAGGTGCCTGCCTGCCTACTCGAGACCTTGGGCTTTGAAGGTGAGGTACTCGTTGTACGACAGCTTGTGCTTCGAGGAGCGGTAGCGCGTTAACTTGAGCGCCTTGAGCATCGCGGGCGTGACCTTGCGGCGGAAGCCTGCTTTCTTCATCAGCGACGTCACAGCCTCGACGTGCGACCAGCCCTGCTCACTCGCGACGTCTGGCAAATAGGTCGCGCTGTAGAGCTCGCCGTCGGCGTCGCTGAACTCGATGATGATGCCATGGACGCCGATCTGAGCCCCCAATGTGCGGCAGGTAGTCAGTCGAGAGCGTGCGCTTTCCAGCTTCCACAGCACACTCACCTCCCAGTCTTCGTAGTGTTCGGCGTCCTCGTAGTCGACGAGCAGCGACACGGAGCAGTGCAGACGCGGGAGCTCGTGTGGGCCGATGGGCTCGAAGCGCCGGTCCTTGAGCGCGCTCTTGAACGTGAAGTCGCGCAGGTTCTGCAGCCTCGTTGGCGCGAGCGTGCCGATGCACCCGCGCAGGTCCACTCCGTGCTGGCGTTCGATCTCCCACGTCACGAAGAGCGGGCTGTCGCACATATACACATACACACGCATGAACTCAGCTATCAGGTGCGAGAACACTCGAATGAACTGCGCGGCGGCGGCGGCGGCGGCAGACGCGGACGCACAACGCGAGGCGCGTGTCGAACGTCGGCTCCGGCTCGCTGCCGCCGTCGAAGTGCGCGTGCAACGTGTCGAAGCAGTAGGCGACCATGGCGGCGCTCGCAGCCATCGTTCGAGCGAAGCGTGCCGGGGGCTCCGGGAGCTCTGGCTGCGGCTCGAGAAATGACAGAATTTACCGACTCGGATCAGGTTGAAGAGGAAATTGATCTCGTGCATGCCTTCCTTCAGCTAGAGCCTGGATAGAGAAGGACTGTTCTTCCTGGGGGCAACAAGAGGAAGTCGTTCTTCAGCACTGCAGCGCTTGAAGGACTCGAAGTCCCTGACGCTGCTAGAATTTGACTACATTCGTAAAAGTACACCACGCACTTGGATCGCGAGCAGCTCAACGCGTTGCTATTCACCAGACGATGATACTACGGCCGCTCAATCCCGGCGAAAGAAGCTGTCGAAGAGGTCCATGATCCCACCTGCCGACTCCTCCGACGACTCGGACGTGTCCCCCTCGCCGAACGGGTCATCGTTGCTGCTGCTGGTGCTGTCGTTGGCGTTGTCGCCATATATGCTGTCGTCCGAGACGTTCCAAGAGCCATCACCCTGGTTCGGATCACTGCTCTCCACCGGCTCCGCGCCAACCGAGGAGATTGCTTCGTCCGCACCACCAGCACCACTGTCGGACACCTGCCCACCGTCGCCACCTCCACCGCCCATCATGAATGGGAACATCATCCCGCCACCACCTCCACGAGGAATGCGAGCGGCCATCTCGCCCACCACGCGATCAAACGGCAGGCTTTGGAGAAAGATCTTGCCAGGGCCGGTCAGCGTCGTCACGAACAGCCCCTCGCCACCGAACAACACATTCTTCACGCCCTTCATCATCGTGATGTCGTAGTGCACGCTGGGCTCGAACGCCACGAGGCATCCACTCGAGAGACGCAGCACCTCGCCCGGCGCCAAGTCCCGCTCGATCAGCGCGCCGGACGCTCGGACGAGCGCGTCGCCGGAGCCGGTGAGTCGCTGGAGAATGAAGCCTTCGCCACCGAAGAAGCCGACACCGAACTTCTTCGCGAACTCCTACTCACATCGAATGCGATCGAGCAGGGCGGAGTGAGATAACCTTAAGTCTCCTTCCCAGGACGGCCGCAGACGTACCATCTCGATGTTCACAGTGTCGGATCCGCAGAGGAACGCCCCCTTCTGGCAGATGATCGAGCCGCCGACAAAGTCGCTGAGTCGCAAGCGCAGAATTTTGCTGGGGAAGCTGGTGCCAAGCGCCACGTGACCGCTCTGCTCCCCGCGGTACACGAACTTGGACACGAAGAAGTTCTCGCCCGTCATCAGCCTGCTCGCCGACCCGAAGAGCAGTTTCTGTGTGAGAGTTTGCACGCCGCAGCCGCCGCCATGTGCGTGAGCACCAACCGCTTCATTCCCTGCTGCAAGCCGCCTGCCGTAGTCGTCTCCATCTCCACGCCGTCGGTCATGTAGACCATCGCGCCGGTCTCCGCTCGCAAGCACTGCTGCGGTCGGAGCTCAATCTGCAGCGATCACAACCAGAGATCGCTCAGAGCCCACGCAGAGTCCCTCGAGCCAGATCGCAATGCGTCGTCGCCACGCACGTGCACAACTTGCGACTCGTGGCCTTCGATCCTCATGGCCTCGTCGAAATCGATGGGGACGAAGTGCTCCTGCTCGACGAGTTCCGAGTGCGAGACGACCGGCTCGTGCGTCTCAGCGCGGCGCTCGCGCTCCTCAGACACCTTCGATGTCCGGACAGATGGAGTGACAGCGCGCAGCGGCGGCTCATACCCCGGTAGGTGGCGCACGGTCTTTCGCAGCCCCGCGTGGTAGAACACAACGTCGCCTACAGCCCCGCGTCACGCGCCACACGCGCCACCAGAGGCGGTTAGAGCACACGGAGAGAGCTGCCCGAACGCGCTTCACGCACCATTCTTGCGTGTGATCGCCTCCCAGCCGTCCGGCAGCTCGCTGCTGGCGCTGGACAAGAAGCGGCGCGCAAAGGCGGGGTCGACAGCAGCAGCGGCGGCAGTAGTAGCCGCCGCGCGCAGTGGGCTTCGCGCACGCACGAGAGCGGCGACGCGAGGCAACATCGGCGATCCAGATCAACGTGACACGAAAGGAATCCACTTTTTAACTTGATTTGATAATGGACGTGGATCTTTCTCTAGTGATGAAATCGAGGGAAACCATCAGCACCAACGCATTGCATTGCCGATCGAGTGGAGCTGCTCCGTGCGAAACAAAGACCCAGCACAAGTGCGGCAGCTACAGACGCAAGTGCGGCTCACGACAAAGCACACTGCGCGCGGTGTCGGTGCGAGGCGAGATAACAGCACCTTTGACGCGCAGGCCTCGCCACATCATCCGTTGCGGTCACTACTCGCTTGCAGGTGGCGAAAGTTGCCTTTGCGCATACTGAGCTCGAGTGAACGAGCGTCGTCGGCGTCGGCTGTGGCAATCCCCAAGCCGCCTCGCGCGCACGCGGATCCTGCGACGACGATGTGTTGTCGGTGTGCTCTCGAGGCGACACCAAGGTTGTTGCACCTGCGCATACTGAAAGCTCGCTGTGCGCAGGGGTTTGCAGTTGCAGCGCATTCATTCCTGGGACGAGATCGATCACCAGATCATGTGTTGTTGTTGCTGCGAGCGAGCAAGGACGCGACGACACCGAGGAGGCACGACAAGCGAGGTAAGCAAGGTTGGCGGGCGAGGCATGCAATGTCAAACGAACTGGAGCTAGCTCGCATACGAGGACTGGAGCAAGAAGACAAAGCAAGACAACACTCGTGATGGAAATGTTGGTAGTACTGTGCTTCTTGTGATTCTTCACTATGCGAGTGAGCACTAAAAATAGCGTCGAGTTTGGTTGCTATTTTTTAGCGGCAAAACGGAGGTTTCAAAGTCGAAGAGTTTCAAAAATTCAAAAATAAAATCGAGGCCCCTTTCTATGTACGAACCCTTCCCTCGGCGTGACTGCCCCTCCTGCGATTATGCACGATTCGATAGATTTGCCAGCACGACCTCCCTCCTCTCGCGCTCTCTAGACCAACCACACACTCTGAAACGGCTCCTCCCTTTCTCCTCAGCCGTTGCCCTTTTCTTTCTGCAATCTATGCAGTACATTACAAAATTCCAGGCTCGAATTCGAATGCAAAAGCAGCGAATGTATTAACTCTTTTCGAACACGCGTGGAATCTTGAGCCTCTGGACTCCGCACTTGTGCACTGTATGGTCATTGTCCCGCGAGTCAAAAGCGCAGCCATTCCCGCCCGAAAATTTCGTCATTTATTTTTGAATTCGCGAAAACAGGAGTTTCGCGCGCCTTGGTCTTGAAGAGGCGAGCGCGCTTGCTTGGGGGGAGAAAAAAACTCCCCTTCATTCGCCAAAAGACCCGACGCAAGTCAGGAGCCTGCCCACCGCCGCCGCCGCCGCGCCATCACCGCAGCCGCCGTTGCCTCCGCAGCAGACGTCGCCGCCGCCACCGGAAGACTCGTCGAGAGAGACACCAGGTCCGTCCTCTCCTGGCGATCACTCTCGTACACACCCGCGGAGCAAGCGAGCGAGCGGAGGGAGGGGAGGTCAACCGAGGGCCCGACCGACGGACTTGTGGTGGAGAATGATCGCGCTCGATCTTCTTTCCCCTCCTCCCCCCTCCCCTCGCTCGCTCCAGCTGCTGTCGACCTCACCCCTCCCCTGCCATCTGCTTGTTGCTTGGGGCAATAAACTAATCGCGACTGTGTGTGTCCATGCTTCCAGTCAGACGCAATGAGAGAGTTGGTTCACATCCAGGGCGGCCAGTGCGGCAACCAGATCGGCGCCAAGTTCTGGGAGGTGATCTCGGACGAGCACGGCGTGGACCCGACGGGTAGCTACCACGGTGACTCGGACCTGCAGCTCGAGCGCATCAACGTGTACTACAACGAAGCCACCGGCGGCCGCTACGTGCCGCGCGCGATCCTGATGGACCTCGAGCCGGGCACGATGGACTCGGTGCGCGCCGGTCCGTACGGCCAGCTCTTCCGCCCCGACAACTTCGTGTTCGGCCAGACGGGCGCCGGTAACAACTGGGCGAAGGGCCACTACACGGAGGGTGCGGAGCTCATCGACTCGGTGCTGGACGTCGTCCGCAAGGAAGCCGAGAGCTGCGACTGCCTGCAGGGCTTCCAGATCACGCACTCGCTCGGCGGTGGCACTGGCTCGGGCATGGGCACGCTCCTGATCTCCAAGATTCGCGAGGAGTACCCGGATCGCATCATGTGCACGTACTCGGTGTGCCCGTCGCCGAAGGTGTCGGACACGGTCGTGGAGCCGTACAACGCGACCCTGTCGGTGCACCAGCTCGTCGAGAACGCCGACGAGGTGATGTGCCTCGACAACGAAGCACTGTACGACATTTGCTTCCGCACGCTCAAGCTGACGACGCCGACGTACGGTGACCTGAACCACTTGGTGTGCGCGGCGATGTCGGGCATCACGACGTGCCTTCGCTTCCCGGGCCAGCTGAACTCGGACCTGCGCAAGCTCGCGGTGAACCTGATCCCGTTCCCGCGTCTGCACTTCTTCATGATCGGCTTTGCGCCGCTGACGTCGCGCGGCTCGCAGCAGTACCGCGCGCTGACGGTGCCGGAGCTGACGCAGCAGCAATTCGACGCGAAGAACATGATGTGCGCTGCCGACCCGCGCCACGGTCGCTATTTAACCGCTGCGTGCATGTTCCGCGGCCGCATGAGCACGAAGGAGGTGGACGAGCAGATGCTGAACGTGCAGAACAAGAACTCGTCGTACTTCGTGGAGTGGATCCCGAACAACATCAAGGCGAGCGTGTGCGACATCCCCCCGAAGGGTCTGAAGATGAGCACGACGTTCATCGGCAACTCGACGGCGATCCAGGAGATGTTCAAGCGCGTGTCGGAGCAGTTCACGGCGATGTTCCGTCGCAAGGCGTTCTTGCACTGGTACACGGGCGAGGGCATGGACGAGATGGAGTTCACGGAGGCGGAGTCGAACATGAACGACTTGGTGTCGGAGTACCAGCAGTACCAGGACGCGACAGCAGAAGAGGAGGGCGAGTTCGACGAGGACGAGGAGATGGACGAGATGATGTAGGCGGCGTGGCGACGCGCACCGGTGCATCTCTCGCTTCGCTCGCCTGCTGGTCGGGCGGCTCTTCGGTGGTCGCCCACTCTCGCATGGGTGGCGGCTGCGGCGACCCGAAGCAGTGGTGGCGGCGGCGCCGTCGTCGGACCCCCGAGTACCGCGCAGAAGAACGCGTAGTGGGCTTCTCATTTTCGCTTGCAACCTCGAGTCGAGTCGGCGCCGTAGCTTCCACACACCACCCTTCGAGGATGAAAGAGATCTAATTTTTATATCTTTTGGCGAGAATCACCTTTGACTTTCGATAGTGACAAACAGGAGCATCCATTGTACGCTCATGGCTTCACTATTTTTAGCTTCAACACGCGATCGCCGCTCGCGACTCCAGTCCAATACCACACCAACGCCGACGCCGACGCCAACGCCGTCGCTCAACCTTCGTCACGTGCGTCGGCCGCACACTCGGACGTCGCAGGTATGATCATCGCGAGTGTGGTCAAGCCGCTCGAGAGCAGGGGCTCAGTGACGCGTGAAACACTCCCGACGCCTGAACCAAACATCCACACCTCCAGCAGCGGCTACGGCAGCGAGCCGTTCTCCCCAACGCTGCGCCTGCAGCAAATCGCGCATCAGCGCATCCAGTACTCGGCATTCCGCGAGACCTTCTTCTTCGACCCGACCGTCAATCCGGTGCTTAAAGGCGAGGGCGGGGATCCGGACCCGGTGGCAAGCGCACGATCGACACGCAAGCTCTGGAGTTCCAGTGGCAAGAGCATCAGCTCTCGTCTACCGAAGACTGCGGTGCCTCCAGGCTCGGCGTTCCGAAACGAATGTCTCAGCCCCGACCAGCTCTACAGCTCAAGCCGCGGCTCGCTCGGATACGAAGTCACGCGTGAGCTAGCGGTGTTGGCACTATGTGTTTGTCGCCGGGAATTTGGTGCTCTGACAGATACACTTGTGGTTCGTGTTAGGATCCCTGCGCGCCACGAGTCTCTGCAGTACCACCAAGCGCTTCGAAGAGGTGAGCCTTGGCTGGTGCTGACTCCAGATCATGAGCTGATGCTGTTGCCGATGCGCAGAAGAGTGCGACCCCGAAAAGTGTCGGTCCAGGCTCCTATAACGTCCTCGCGCGCAATCGCCCTGTGCTCCACGTTCCCAGCTCCGAAAGCAGCGTACGACGTGTACACCCAGTCTGTCCGATAGCACGCACCATCGACGAGCCACACTTCTGACACAAACTCGTGCATTCAGGAACCGATGCCAGAGCGACTTCGTGAGTGGGGAAACGATCCAGAGGACCTGCGGCAGATGGACAGCGCTGGTGAATGGAAGCTCACATCCGAAAAGCCGTCTCCAACCAACTACTCGTTCCGGCGCGCTTCAGGTCCGACTTGGATCGAGCAGGTCGAAGAGCAACAGCGAAGGTCCAGTCCGCACGCTCGCGCGCCGCTGGGCAACTTGAAGTCTGCAGCAGAGCAGCGGATGCCCAACTTCCTCCAGGGAGTCCGCAACCCGGTGCAGAGCAAGAAACAGGTGCTAACGGAGCTCGCGATCGGCTCGAAAGAGAGCAGTGGCTACAGCTCTCAACACCGTAGGGGAATCAAGAAGACTGCGCCACCCCGAAGTCGAGAAGAGAGTATGTGATCGATTCCCATGACTACTGCGAGTTCGAAACATGTCGGCAGCCCACCTGCATCTCAACACCGACTGTTTCTCGTCTGACTTTCAGTACCGCTTGCCAATGATGTCGACGAACGACCGAGATTTGTTCAGTGCGGGTCGCGCGGCTTCCAGCTGCTTGGACAACGGCGAGTTTTCTGGCAGCTGCAAGCAATTGCGCAGCTGCGCGAGTGCGAACAAGTTGAGTGCCGGCCGAGACTGCAGGTATTGGTTGATCACGCGGTCCTTGACCGAGTGGTGGTTCTTCGCGATGAAGAACGTGCGCATGGCCTCGTTTTCGCTGATCTGCACTCTCCCGGCACGCTCTTCTAGGACGAACTCGGGACAACCACGAAGCTGTTGGAACGTGTCCTCGGAGATCTGGATCCTCCCTGGTGTGCCGCGAGACTCCATCAGGTTTGCGACGACTGTGTGGTGCCCCCAGATGAGATACCGCGGTTTCTTGATGCCAACGATTCCTCCGACCACTTTGCCCGTGTGGATACCAATACGCATCTGGAGCGTCACCTTCGACTCGGCGCAGAACCGATCGATCTCATGCAGCATTTCGATCGCGAACGCCGCAATCGCGGCAGCGTGATTTCGCTCGCTCTTGTGGGTCGGGAGCCCACCAACGACGATGAACGCGTCTCCAACCGTGTCCATCTTGTAAATCCCGAACTGGTCGAGATGCTTATCGAACGCCGAGTAGATCTTGTTCAGCAGCACGCAGATGTCGCCCGGCTTGAGGTTCGACCCGAGCGTCGTGAAGCCAACCATGTCCGAGTACAGCAGTGTCACCTCAGCGAGCTCGTCAACGACTGTGGACTGGGACATGAGGGCTTCCGCGTACTGAGGGGCGGGCAACATGTTCGCGAGCAGATCCTCGCACTTTTGCTTCTCGAGTCGCAGCGTACACTTGAGCAGGAAGTCGCAGCGCACGCCGAATTCGCGCTTGTAGCCAAAATGCCCCGCAATGCAGAACGTCGCGAGGAAGAGCAGGAAGCTCTCGGCGATCTGCATCCACGTCTCAGCTTTCACGACGATCGTAAGCGTCAAGTACACGACGAAGGTCCAGAGGTTCACGGCGACCGAGTTGACGAACCGCAGTCGTATTGCGAGTCCGAAGACGACGGCGTGGAGGATGTTGAAGTCGAGGTAGTTCAGATGAAGCGGCTTGACTTCGCTACCACCCGCGCTGGTACCAGTGCTGCTGCTGCTGCTGCTGCTGCTTGCATCTCCAGATTTCGACGTCACCAAGTCCTCTGGAAGAACGATCTGAAGGTTGAGGACGAGCACGAACAACATACCCCCGATCGTGCCACACACCTCCTTCACTTTGAAGAACGGAGGGTACTTCTTGATGAAGAACGCCAGCGCTGTCACGGCGGCAAACGCTACCGCGTTGATAGCGTATCGCATGTTCCCGCTGCGGCTCGCCGTCTTCTGGTTGTACACTTGCGATGCTAGCGTCACCAGCAACACGAGCGCGATGGTCTGCACGGACGAGAGGAACTGCGGTGTGCTGTCTCGATCCAGGTCCTTGCGGAAGACGTCCTCCATCTCAGCGGCAGTGCCCAAAATGTCTTTGATGTCGCTCGGCGCTGGCACCACCTCGCGCTTGCCGATCTTGCGCCGAGCTTTTGGTTGAAAGCGCAGAGTGCCGCGACTGATTTCGATCGCGCTCATGTAGCCGATGTAGTCGTCGCTACGGTGGTGCGGGGCGTAGCCGACGACGTCGGAGCGGACAGACTCTTCGATCGCAGCTTCGAACGAGTTGCTGATATCAGGCAGTTCACTGCGCGTCGGACGCGCGTACTTACCCTCGAGCCAGTACAGCTTGACCATTCCCTTGCCTTTGAGGTTCATCATGCCTCGCTCCGCGATCATGTAGTATCCAGACCGCGACAGGAGCTGTCGCGTGCGCTCGCTGATCTGGATCTTGCCTGGAAGGCACGACGAGCAGATCCGAGACGATGTGTTCACTGTGTCTCCGAAGAGATGGTAGCTGTACGTCTTGCTGCCGACCACGCCGGCTGCAACAGGGCCGGAATGGATGCCGATCTGAAGTTGGATCTCCACACCGTTGAAGCTCCAGCACTCCGTTTCGCAGATGCGCATCATGGTGAGCGCCATGTCGGCGATCTTTTCGCAGTGGTACGGGTCTCGGTACGGCACGCCAGCCGTACACATGTAGGTCTCCGCGATCGCCTCGACCTTGTACACGCCGCGCGCATCAGTGGCTTTGTCGAAGCAGAACACGATCCGATTGATGAGCTTGACGAGGTCGATCGCGGACGCGTGCTTGGAGAGCACCTGAAAGTTGCTCACATAGCAGAAGAGGATCGAGACTTCTTCGTAGTACTCGGCGAGGTCATCTGTCCGCTTCTGCTTGAGGCTCTCCTTGATGTTCACGGGCAGCATCGTCTCGAGCAAGTCGTCTCGCCGCTTGCGCTCTTCTGCGACGCTCAGACGCTCGACAAACTCCGTCCGCACGTGGCGCTCGCCGTAGTAGGAGGAAAGCATGCAGAAGGCGATCATCGCAAGGCTGACGTTCGACTCGAAGTCTTGGAATGTGCACTCCTTGCAGAACACGATCACGAAGAAGATCTTCGTTGACACGTGGCAGAGTGCGCAGGTCGTGGCCGTCGTGAAGCGCATGCCGCTGGCGTTGAAAACGACGAGGAAGTAGATGAGCGACATCATGCGCACGCTCTTCTGGGAGCAGAAGAGCGTCGTCTCGGAGAGCGCGGTGTCGTCGGCGTTGTACCAGAACTCGACGAGGTGGAACAGCCGCGGCAGGATGAGCACGACGCCGTGCAGGAAGTAATGCATGAACACGACCTGGTCGAAGTAACGCTGGAACCACGTGAAGAACGACGCGCCGTAGAACCACCACGTGAGCGCGATGAGCAGCACGCGCGACGTGAACGTGCTGTCGCGGTAGCTCTGCGCGCGCGTGAGGTGCTGCCCGAGGACCAGCACCGCGTTCATGAAGAACACGATCTGGTTCGCGACGCGCACCTTCTTGAGCACGTAGAGGTTGTAGTGCTTGCAGAAGACCTCGTCCAGGTTCGCGTCCTTGAAGCGCAGTGGGAAGATCTGCATCTCGGCGCGCTTGGAGGTGCGAGCAGAAGCGTCGTCCGCGCCGGCGTCGCTGCCGACCGTGTGGGTCGGCTGCACCTTGGAGGAGCCGTAGAACGGCGCCTGGAACGTGCGTCTGTGATTGTTGAACTGTCCGGGCTGCTGGACGAGAGCGCTCGAGGGCAGGATCTCGTGCGCCGGGAACACGAAGCTGCGGTGGTGCAAGCCGCTGCGCCGGTCGTTGCTGCTGCTTCCGGACGACGACACCGAGCGATTCCGCTGGGCGATGCGGAACGAACTCTCGTGCGGGAGCTCCGTCTGCGGCGCCGGCGCAGGTGTCGGTGCTGCGTTCGCCACCGCGCGCACCTCGATTCTGTCGTCGCCCATGTGTCAGAGGCGTTGCGTCCTGCGTCGCGGAGTCCGGCACGGAGCGATCACCGCAGAGCTTCTCGTTGCTTTAGCCGCTGATCGTCTCGCCTGCGAGCATCTCCGGACGACGTGGGCGGCGTCGTGCGCTGCTGCAAGTGCTCGTTATAGCACGAGCTGTACACTCGCAATAGCACGAGCAGCCAACAAGGCGTCGGTGCGCCGAGAGTGAAAGGAACTAGCGTCACGGACAGCGGCGTCGTAGATGCAGGAGCGCCACCACCGCGACGTGTCCTTCATTCATTCGCTAAACTACCGACGCTAGACCTTCGGGGAAGCCGCAGAGGTCGGCGTCGTCGCGGGAGGTGGCGGTGGCTGCTTGGGTCGCTTCGCTGGGGCCTTCCCTGGGATCTGCGCGCACGTATGCACAAACGCACACACAGTTTGTGCCAGTGAGACACTGGTGCAAGCAAGCCGACCCGACCTCGCGCACCACGACGCCGCACCAGCACGTCCGGGTTGGCCGGGTCCTTGACCCACGTGACGGTGCTGACGTTGTGCGCCTCCTTGAAGAGCAACAGGAACTCGCCGACGCGCTCGACGCGGCCGCCCCAGAGGTACAGCCGGCCGTGCTTGAGCACCACCTGCGCCTGCGAGAGCTGCAGGATGTCGCCGAGCCGCAAGTGCGTCGCCACGCTCTTGGGCAGCACGAGGCTCACACAGCCCGAGTCGTCGCCCACGAGCAGGGTGGCGTTGGCGCTGGCGTTTGCCTCGTCCTTGGCGTTCGACTCCATCACCACCACCTTCGCGCTCACCTCGCGGTCGGCGAGCGCGGGCGTCAGCTCCTTCACGCGCGTCAGCTTCTTGCTCGCGGGTCGCGTCGGCGTCGTCGCTGTCGCCGTCATTTTCAGACGTCAATAACTTTGAATCCGAGCTGGCACAACTCTGTATTGGTCAAGTTCACAGACCTGCCGCCGTTGGGGAGCACGCACGTTGAGGTGAGCAGTTGGTACCTGGACGGTCCTCCAGTTGGAATCTCGCACTCCCGGCGATGAAGCTCCAGTTAGGAGAAGGCGAGCGAGTATGCAGATCGCGCCGGGAGAACGAGGATACCGGCTCGCGCTGCGGGTACTGCTCGAGGCGAAGGACGCTGTCAGGACGATCAGCGACGCGACCCTAGTGGACACGGCGAGCTCGTGCGCTCGCTGCGGGGTCGTCCAGCTCAAAGGTGGGCTGGTACGAGTGTCCGCCGAGTGTTCGTTGCGAACCGATGTGAACATGATGCGTGTGTATGAAGGTATACGGACGCGACTACACTGTCGTCGACGAGCAGACCTGGCTCGCCATTGCGGCACAGATGCGAGTCGTCTGGACTATTGCACGCACGATGGTGCGGATGCGTGTGCGGAGCAGATAAGACGATGAGGTGCGCGGAGACACTGGCGTTGTGCTCCCGAGCACACACCCGAACGACATCCAGGTAAGGTGTTACGAGTCTACTCGACCTACTTAACCTCTCACTTGCTCTCGGTGCAGGTGTGCTACCGGAACGCTTCTGCGGCAGCTCCGCGCCTGGCGAAATGCAGACAGAGACGTCGCCTGTGGATCCCCCCTCCCGGACGAACGAACACTCTCCTCGATCGAAGAGTTGAGGGGGTTCCTCGAGAGCGAACTGCAGAGTCGAGACGCGCTCTGGTTGCGAATCCCCGCTGGATCTGAGCTATGGGTGCAGATCCCACCGACGCGGCCAGTACGCGGACGCAGGTGACGTCGCTCGCGAAGTGGTGACGCCTGCATCCGACGGCGATCTCCCCGATCGACGCGTGGCACCAGGAGCTCGAGGTGGGCTCGTTGGTCAACCGCAAGGACTTAGTGAAGGCGTGGTAAGTTCAGCGGTACGCTCGAATCCACTCGTGGCACATACCTCATTGCTCTTGCTGCTCTAGGTATCGAGCGCGAATCACCTCTGCGACGACTGCGAGAGTGCGCATTCACTACATCGACAGGGACACCGGGTGGGACGAATAAGTTCCGAGAGCTTGAGGAAGCGAAAGTGGGGCGCGCGCGGGTGGGCGGCACGGTGATCGGCATGCACGATGTCCCGGTGCGCGACCCGGGCGGACGCGCGCACGGTAAGGAGCGCTTGTTCCGAGTCGCTTTCGACGATCACAAGATCCGGCGCAGCGAGTGCGATGGGAGTGCGATGAGAGCGGACGCTCAACAGCAGCAGAGCTGCCCGGCGCGAGCGTGAAGATGTGGAGTGATCGAGGGGATGCTAGCAGTCGATCGGAAGAAGAAGGAAGCGTGTCGGTTCTCATGTTGATCGACAGCGAGTTCCTCCCCGACTTGATGCGCAAGGAGCCATACACCACGTTGCTCGTGGGCGACGATTCGGGCTGCGTGTTCGCCTCGCCCTTGGCATTCGCCTCCATCTCCACCACCTTCGCGCTCACCTCGCGGGCGGCGAGCGCGGACGTCAGCTTCTTCACGCGCATCAGTTCTTGCTCGCAGGTCGCTTCGGTGCAGCTAGGTTTCAGTATTAGAGATCGACCTCATGAAAAGGCTCTTCCAGCGCCGAGGCTCGGGCTCCGGCTCCGGATCGGCGCCGCCGAGTCCCGCGGCGGACGAAGGCGTGACACGCCATGACGAGCACGCGTCGTCGCCGCCGCTGTCTCCACCGCCGCCACCAGCGACGAACGCGAACGCGCGAGCGCGCGGCTCGAGCCCCAACCGCGTGGTGCCTGCGCGAGGGGTCAACGCGGACGAGTTACGCGCTGCGGGTGCCGACTTCGTACGCGCGACGGCGCCTGTGCCCCGGCGGCGCGCGCTGCAGCAGCTGCGCGCGGCGTTCGCGCAAGCAGAGCAACCAGCGACCGCATTGTGCGTCGAGAGCTGGTCTCGTGTCTGCTGGCTCGGGAGCTTTGTACTGATTGATCGCTGGTCTGGTCTGGCGCGCGGGTACTTGTGCCAACAGGTCTGAGCAGGAGCGCGTGGCACTTGTTGGCGCCTGCGCGCACCGCACGCAGCAGCGCGCCAGCCGCAGCCTCGAGAGCCTGAGCACCAGTCGCATGCAAGGAGCGCCTCGATTCGCGCTCGCCATGGCGCCGGAAGACGCCGCGGACTGCGCCGCGATGCTCGGCGTGCTCGGCTATCTCTTGGCGCGCCGCGAGCACGCAGTGGCCGTCGCGAGCGAGCGTCTGCCGTCCACGCTCGTGAAGCTCCTCAAAGCGCTGGCGTCGAGCGACGCGGCGGCGGGGGCTGCGCTGCAGCTGCTGGCAGACGCGGCGTTCGCGTTCCTCGGCGCGGCGATCGCGTACGAAGAAGTTGTTCAGGAACTGATCGACGCCAGCACGCTGCATCGGCTCTTCACGCTGTCCTTCCCGAGCTCCAGAGCGCTGCACCTCGCGAGCCTAGCGGTACGCCTCGCATCTGTCGCCACAACGACGACGACCGCTGCTCTAAGCCGACTGACCGCCCTCCGGGTGCGCGTTGTTCGCCGTTACAGGTGGTCGAGAAGCTCGTGCGCTCGCGAAGCCGCGATATGTGGAGGAAGACGCTCGTGCCCCACCTCTTCGAGCACAAGTGTCTCTTGGAGCTGCTCAAGACAGTCCAGGATGACGCCCGCGTGTTCGCGAAGGTGCTGTCGGTCTCCAGCTACGTCTTCAAGCACGCAATCGCTGCCGGCTCGACCGTCCTGCACGAACAAGGGCGGCAGAACCAGTTCTACCAGCAGACGACGGCTCGCATCGTCGCGATCTTCGAGAACAGTCAACGTCAACTCTCGATGGCGCCGTCGCCGTCATCGCTTGTTGTCGACGTCCGCGAGAGCGAACTCATACGGGATCAAGAAGAGATCGCGACGGCGCTGAGCGGCCTCGTGCTCAGTGGGAACGAGAGTGGGAAGACGCACATGGATGTCGCGACGCAAAAGTACTTCGCACTGGTGGACGAGGACCTCCCGCAAGTATCGACGCGCTCCTCGTTCAACTGCGACGCGTTCCGAGTGCTTGTGGACGTTCTTGAGTTCCTCCACACGCCGACGTCAGAGGAGCAGATGAGCCACAAAACCCCGTCAGAGGCAGGCGCAGGGTCCCAGAGCCACTATCGCCAGCAACTGGAGTGCAAGTACATCGAGCGGGTCGGGCGAGTCCTGTGCCACAGCCGATACGACTACGTGCTCGCCATGGTACGTGGGGTATAGGCGACCATCGCACCGTGGTGTTCGAGATAATGTTGTTGACCGTTCGTTCTTGGTTGCATCCAGAAAACGCGGGTGATGGAGAGCGTGATCCTTCGGTTGGACGAGTACCCTGAGCTCACGAAGGCGACGATAGGCTCTGTGCTTTCTGCGATCGCCATCGAAGCCCGTGTGATTCCGTACGCAGAGCTCGCTGCGATCAAGCAGTCTTTGAGCCAGGTGAGCATGTGACGATCACGCTCTCGCGCTAGCAAGCCGCACAGCGCTCTAACAGTGGTTGTGCACGTACCAGGAAGTGGTGGTGAACAACGGAGTCGATAACACCAGTGTCGCTGTACTCCTCGGCGTCCTGACAAACCTGCTGCGGTTCCACGACAGCTACGCGCGTATCCTGCGCGATGCTGGTGTGCTCGAGAGTCTTCTCCTCCTGCTTCGGTCGCAGACACTTCGAATGCCTGCCTGCGGAAGTGGACTCGTGAAGGTCGCGTACCCGACAAGCTTGTTGAGACTCGGCGCCGTCGACTACATGTCCGCAGAGTACCTGGCAGTCAACGAAAGCAACTTGCGCGCACTACTGGAATCTCACTGCCGACAAGTACAAGACGACGCGCCACAGACTGGTGTTGCTGGGCAGAGCGCGCTTAGCAACCGCGATTTCAGCGCTCTGGTCGACCTGCTGGTGGTCTTTGCGGACGAAGCAAACCGCTCAAGTGTCGACACCAAGGACGAAGACAAACAAGACTTGTACGCCGAGAGCCTGTGCAGCTCGCAGACACTCGAATGCGTCTGCGCCTTGGTCGCGTGCGAGGTGTTCCGGGACGCTGCTATTTTACTGTGGAGCAAGATACTCCGCCTCGCGTTGACATTCAAGCGGCAGAACACCAGCGTGTACAACGCTATCAACTGTTTGTTGCAGTGCGTTCGGCGCGCGACGCTGTCGATTGCAAGCCACGCTGGTGCCAGCGTACTCTCTCGAGTGCCTGCGTCCGCCGAGTCTGAGCGTGTCCTGCGCGTCGTTTTCACGACGTTGGAAGAGCTGGTTCGACCGCCAAAGACGCAAGAGGTCGTATCGCTGTGTGGGGATCCCGCTGGCACCAACAACTTCGGAGACTTCTCACTGCAAGATCGAGACCGCATAGTTCGGGTGATGGTCGATTGCGGAGCAGTGAACGCCAGTCTCGCTGTTCTGTGCGAGCTTACGACTGCTCACTGGTCGAGCGAAGACGCAAACGACGAGAGGATCACGATTGCGCGCCTCGCGATGCGGCTCGTCCACCTCCAGATCGCGCACAACAAGAACGCCGGTGAAGAGTTCAGCAGGTGAGTCGCGTCGACCTTTTTGCTCTTGTTCTGGTGCAGAGTCGCAAAGGATTGACGCTCTGGATCTTGGGGCAGGACGACCACGTTCGGCTTCTACGGCGATACTCTTCACCGATTCTTCAAGACCCAGTCCAGGAACCGCGATAGCACTCGCAGATTGCTGCTCTGGAGCCTGGGCTCCATGCTTAGTGTCTGCATTGGAGATTTCTCTGTCGAGAGTGTCGTTGTCGCGGATCGCTCAACCTCACGCGACGCGATGGAATCAGCTGCCGTCGCAGCGGTGGTGGACAGTGGAAGTGTGGAGGTCCACCATCCAGGAGCGCTTGGTATCGTGGTTCAGCTTCTGAGTCTTTGGTCGTCACTTCTGCGCGGAGAGGATATCGGCTTGATACTCGAGCTCTGCGGCGCCATCTCGGAGGCGTACGTGCTCGGCTGATCGCTCCAGCAGCAGTGCAGGATTCTGACACTCGCGTTGCTTCGAATGCTTGTTTGATTGCCAACAGGCCAGCGAACGCACGGATACTCGGTTCAAGCAACATTGCTGAGCTGGTGATACGCTCTTTCGGGAGCACTCACAGCGCCGCCGAAGGTATCGGTGGCAGAGTTGAGAGCTTGTGCGATGCTCTCGTCAACTGCCACAGCGCGTACCACCTCCAGGCGGTTCGACTGCTCTCGAACATTTCTCCGCACGGGATATCGTACCACGAGGTCTCTCTCTGGATTAAGTTGGTTCTGCAACTAGCAGCTTCGGCGGCAGCTCCCAGCGTGTCTCGGTATCCGCAGCGGCTTACATCGGACAACGAGACATTTCAAGGACTTGCGCTCCAGCCCGGTGCGCACAGCAACTCGATACTCCCAGCTGTGTCCGCGCTTCTAAAGATCTTCGTCGACCTGGCGACAAGTAGCGCGATTGAGACCGCAGCGCGAGTCGCAGGAGTCTACTTCGATCTATCCATGGATGGATTCGCGCACATCCAAACCCCAGAGGTCCACGTGCGAAGCAGCGTCACCGCAGCCGGGATTTCGACTTCAGCATCTTCTTCTCCGATCTCGAGCTTTGGTAACGTGTCGAAGATCTGGCCGCCCAATGACGGGTACTCTGTCATGCTTTGGTTTCGCGCGGATGTGCTGGAAGCGAAGGAGGAGCGCGAGAAGCTGTATCGGGAATACTTCATGGCACGGAAGTGCGTCCTCTGCAGTGGCTCACTCCGGGACGAGATGGTGCTCAAGTGCTCTCATCGCGCGTGTCGACCGTGTACGGAGGCACTCGTCAACTGCGGCGGCGAGTGCGTGATCTGCAACCCCCCGATGTTCTACTTGTTCCGCTTCCGGTCCGGCGACTCCAAGTCGGTGTCCGAGGCATTTCTGAAAGGCGCGCGGGTGTTCATGCGAACAAGTGCGACGCGCGCTCTGCACCAGTTCAACCACACGCCGATCGAACCGCGCAAGTGGTACCACGCAGCGTTTGTGCACTCCCGACAGCGCTTCCAGTCGAGCACGGTGTCGTTCTACCTGAACGGGATTTTGCAGGAGACGGTGAAGATGTCATACCCTGCAAGCATCACCAGTGGGCAGCCCTTGAGCAATTTGATCGGTACTCCATCGCAAGCACGGCGGGTATCCAGCTCTGCCTGGACCGTGAGGGCATTCTACCTGGCGGACGAGCCCATCTCTGCTTTTGCTGTCAACACAGTCTTCGCTGCTGGCCCTCGCTACGATGGGCTCTTCTCCGGCACCACAGGCAACAGTGAACTCGCAGTATGTTTCGACCACCTGAGTGTGCAGAACTTGGCAGTCATCGACGAGTATATGCGCGACCCTCTCCGCGCACTCATCGAATCGGTCGACGCAGAGCGAGTGAGCAAGAACTCGTTCCTCCGTGGCAGCCTCTCGCTTGCATCTGCAGCTTCGGCAGCAGCAGCCGCGATTGTGCAAGATATGAAGTCTGACGCTGGTCTGTTCGCTCGCCTTCCCAGCGCGGTGCCGCTGATCAGCATCCCGATCCAGCAAGATCGAGTCTTGCTCGCGTACACTGCACGGAATGCGATCGGAGCAGACTTGTCAGTCATCCCGAGTACACGCCTCGATGGACGCCCGATCGCGCAGATGATGGGTGGCGCGGTAGGGTACACACCTGTGACGATCGGCGATGTGCTCTACGACCTCAGCAGCTCCGCGTGTCAAGTCGCGTACATCTTGCTGGAGAGCGCCAGCACTACTCGTGACGTGGCGCTGGCACTTCAGCTCCTGGGGAATCTTATGCGAGAGAACGCAGCAAATCTGGAGGCAATGGAGCAAGAGCACGGGTACGGGATCGTAAGCTACCTGCTGCACCAGAAAGCGTCTTACCTCGACACGACAGCGCTGCAGTTGCTGTTCCGAATTGTCGGCATCGACCCCGAAGGAATCCAGGAAGACGAAGAAGCAACCCGCGAGTTGTCGCGTGGGGGCGAGTCGCGGGAGAGATCGATCCGGAATCTGCAGGCATTGCAGTACTTCGTGCTGGACTACTCGCTGTGGCAAAAGGTGGACAAGGAGACGCAACGATTCCTGTTCTCGTCGCTGTATTCGTGTCTTGTTGCGGGCGATGAAGATCTCCGGGAGCGAAATCGGGTGCAGCTGCAGTCGCTTTCGATCGTGCGCCAGCTCCTGTGTGTCTTCCTGGACCCAAACGTCGAACCGGAGCTACTACGCGTGATCACGGACTTGATTCTGGTGTGCTTGACAGGCATGGATCGTCGCGACTCGAGTCTTGAGACGAATTTCGCGGACGTTGCGTCATTCCTCACGAGTTCGCGATCGGCGAAGTTCTTTTCTGGATTGGGCGACAAGGAGAACGGATCGCTCGGACGGCAACAAGCGCTCTCAGGAGTAGTTCCTTTGCGTGCGTTCGATATTGGATCGACCTCTGCACCGTCGAGCACAAAAAGCACTCTTGCGACGTTGAGTCTCAGCCCTCGTGGAGGGAAGCAGCGACCGAGGACTGAGCGCTTCTTCGCCGCTGCAAAGTCAACTCCAGTGTGCAGCAGGCAGGTAAGTGACGAGGGCAGCGACATACAGAGCTCAGCGCGGTGGAAGCAGCAAAGAAACATCCAAGACTTGCTGCTCGACATGTTGCTCAAGGCTGTCCAGAAGCACGACCTGAAAGAAAGCAAAGAGCGCGACGAAGCGGATGGAACTGTGGTCGCTGCGAGCGAAGATGGCAATGGTACTCCGACGCCAACGCTCGTGACTGGTAAAACAAGTTCGGTGTCTGGGATCTCTGGATCAACCACAGCATCGCGCATCCAGCTTCCGTCATCGAGTCGTTTGACAGGGTTTCGCAAGGCTCTCTCACCTCGATGGATCAGCTACTTCCTCTTCCTGACTCCCGAGGCGTCCAATTCTGTTCCTGTTGCGCCGTCGACCGTGATTCTCGCATTGAAGCTGCTGTGTGCACTTCTCAGTCGATCGCGCTACGAAGCGTGTTTCAACAAAGAAGGGTACTACCAGCTACTGGCACAACGACTTCCGTGCAACCACGGAGCATCCCGGGAGATCAACAAGAGTGGCAGCAGCAGTGGTAGGGACGCCGGGTATGCAACACCTGGATCCCAGCGTCAGTTCGGTCGATTTCCGTTCGACAAGATGTGGTATACACTCTTCTGCAGCCTGTTGGGGACTCCTGTCGACGGAATCCCGCACAGTATCAAGTTCGACATGTTCTTCCTGAGCAAGGACTTTGAGCTGAACATCCAGAGCGGTCGAATCCTGAACCCGAACATCGTGATTGTGATCCTGCGCGTTATGCGCCGGTGCTACAACGACCCGAGTGCTATCGTCTCCCTTGAGCACAGCAGACGCGAGGAAGGCAACAACGAGAACCCCTTCCAGCAAGAAAAGATCCGCTTTCCAAAAGACAGCGACAGCGATCGCCTGGAGAGCGAGGAAGTTTTTCATACGCAGGTGCTGGCATTCCTCCACCATGTCTACGACAAGATGCCAGCGCTTCACAGACTTCTAGCTACAGGCAGCGACAAATTCCGCTTGGAGATCCTCGAAGAGCTGTCCCTGTTGGCGTGCGCCGCGAGCCGGTATGATGTGATGGGGCGATACACACCTTCGAGGAAGCAGATCCACCAAGCACTGCTGAGTCAGAAGCGCGAGCTGAACGCCTGTGAAGCAGCGATATGCGCGATCTCTCTCGCGGAAGACGCTGCTTCAAAAGAGGAGTCAGGACAGGATCCGTTCTCGCATCCAACTGCAGCTGGTGCGCTTCGCATCCTCGTTGAGGTGCTGATGAACTTCTTGCTCGACCATCCAAGAGGCAACGACGTTGTCGAGGCGTTGGTCGGCGGTGCACTTGGCGCAGATCTTCTACCAACGCTACACGAAGGGCTCCTCGTGCAGTTCCAGAGCCTCGTCATTCTCGGACTTGTCGCACGGATCCAAGAAGCGTTCAGCGATGAAGAGATCTTTGCGCAGCACAAGCTCTTTGCGCAGAACCTGCGCGACTTCTTAAAGCTCGCAGTGCAGAGGATGCACAATTGGCAGCGCGCACAGCAAGGAGATGCGTGTCCGCCCCCGTTCGGATGTTGCGGCAAAGTCCACTTCAGTGGTGGACCCATCCGGCTGCTCGAGTTCACGCTCTTCGTGCTCGCCGAAACGTCGATCGGGGTTGTCGGGAGCGGAGGTGGGAGCGGCTTCTCGATGTTCTCGTCGACGGCGACGTCTATTGGCGGGATGATCCAGGACAAACTGAACAAGGGGAAGAAGCGGCGGCAGATCCGGCAGATCATCGGCCGCATGAGTCTGTCGAAACCAGCGGAGCTCGAAAGTCTGCTCGAGGCGCTGTATGCCTCGTTGAACGCTGTCGTCCTCCACATGTTGCACGGCCACAAAATCGAAGTGAGCGACTCGGAGCTTGCAGTGATGCTGCAGCTCGTACATGTGAACCGCGACGTCGTGCTCGGATCGCGCAACAAGCAGGACAAGGGTTTCTTTGTATGCCTGTGCAGGCATCTGCTCCAACTCTTGAGCGATTCCAGTGTGCCACTCCAGGAAGCAGCGGTTCATGTATGGGTCGATCTGCTGTACTTCCAGCGCTCGTTCATGGTGGAGCTGCTGACGATCGAGATCCGACGCGCCGGAGCTCCGCCGTACTCAGTCAACTTGATGAAAAGCGGCTTCGACGCGTTACTCGACTGCTCGTCGGCAGAGTTGACACCAGCAGAGCGAGAAGGAGAAGGAGGAGGAGAAGAGCCTAGCTCTCTTGCGATCAACTCACCAGGATTCATCAAGTTTAAGAAGTGGCTGGAGCTGGTCGGACCACCGCTGAAGGAGCTCGAGATCAACTTGGATCGCACATTCCTCACGTCGATCGTGGAAGTGAAGGAGTGTGTGCGGGAAGCCTGGACTGTGTATCACAAGAGGGCATCAGCCAGAGCCGCGAAACACGCACGGCGGTTCAAAGCGCGATGCGAATGGCTAGGTGACTCGACAAAGTCGCTCGTGTATTCGCTGAATGAGGTCGAACAGAAGGAGTTCCGACGGCAGGTCAAGTGGCGCCAAGACCGCATCGACCGGCAGAAGTTCATCGCAAGGCAATGGCAGCGTGTCAAGATCAGCTTGCAGCAGCACGCTTTGGGCGACGCCATCTCCGAGGAAGACGCATATCACACTGCGCTGAGCAACTCGGCGATGATGAGCGACATCGCGATCGAGAGTACATCGTGGTTTCTCGCGGCACGCCGGAGCGCTGCCGAGGTGAGCACGTGGCGCTTGGACTTCACGGAGGGACCTTTTCGAATGCGCAAGCGGTTCATCAAGCAGCAGCAACATCCCTTCTCAGATCCCTCGACCAGTGTCGACGATGAAGACGATAAGAGATACCTGGATTCACAGCCGGAGGTCTGTTTCTTGAAAGCGCCGCCACGGCGTTCACAAGTTGGCCTCCGAGCCCCGCGACGGCGGCGGCACTCTGAGAGTGATCTTGATGGCATGCGAAACGAGATCAGCGCCGGGAGCCGTGAGTGGCAGCTGCTATCCGCGATCGACAGCGCGAGAGATGATGATCGACAAGACAACGACACCGGGAGCAAGGTAGACAGTGTTGGCGCAGACCGCCGCCGTTCTGCTTCGTTTGAAGACCTGATGCTGGCCGATGAAACGAGCATGGTCCAGTCATCATACGCGATCGGTGGCAAGAGGAAAGACAGCCTGGAGAGCGTCGGCGATGACGAGAGCGAGGATCACGAGGGTGGTGAGCGATCTGGCGCGTTCCTTGTCGACGGTGTCGACTCTCCGAGTATCGGAGAGAACGTGATCGATGAGAAACTTCGCCCATTGCTGGTGCCAGGAGACGAGATCATGGACATCTATGATTGCCTGCGCATCGATGGTATGGATTCGTGTCCGGGAGTGTTCATCCTCTGCAACGACCACGCGTATATCGTGGACAATTACCAGCGCCTGGCGACGCAGCAGCGAGGAGGATCCGAGTTCGAAGGTGCAGACCAGCGCGCCACGCAGACGAGGGTCGTGGAGGTATCAAAGGGTGCTCTGACGCGCCTGGAGCGCGGATTCAGTCTGCGCCACCGCCACTCCCGCACCGAGAGCAGCTCACAGCAGTGGGGGTCGGAGAAATCGCTCGCCCACACCGTTAGCAGCAGCATGGCTTCTCCCATTTTGTTCGCGCGATCCAGCTCCACGCATCAATGCCGTTTCTGGTCGTACGACGACATTGTCGAATTGCACAAGCGCCGGTATCAGCTTCGCCACCTTGCACTCGAGATCTTCGCGCACGATGGGCGGAACTACCTGGTGCGTCGCATGCCTTGTGTGATGGATGATGGTGCGGCAAGTTGTTACGCTCTAAGTTGCTAACGATGAGTTTCTGCGCTCGCGCACCACCAGATCACGTTCGAGTCGAACCAACAGCGCGAGAACGTGTTCCACTCGCTGCTTAACAAGTGCCCGAATGTGCGAGGAGCCGCGAACGGGATCGACCGCACCGTGGTGTCTGGCGACTTGTACTCGCAGCTGCGAAAGCTGATGCGGAACAGCATGACGGAGCGCTGGATCAGCGGAGAGATCTCGAACTTTGAGTACCTCATGCATCTCAACACACTCGCCGGAAGATCGTACAACGACCTCACGCAGTACCCGGTAGGTTCGCTCTTGTGATCTGGCGATGAACCGATGCGATGCGAGCGACATTGCTAACCTGTGCGAACTGCTGTCTGCCCTCTCGGCGGCCGTGACAGGTGTTCCCGTGGATTCTGTCGGACTACACGTCCGAAGTGATCGACCTGAGCGACCCGAGTGTGTTCCGAGACTTGACCAAGCCGATGGGAGCGCTGAATCGTGAGGACGAGTTCCGCGCGCGGTACGCTGGACTGTCTGAGAGCCCAGATGCGGACGACCTACTCACCGCCAAGCCATTTCACTACGGAACGCACTACTCGTCCGCGGCGATCGTTCTCCACTACCTAATGCGCGTCGAGCCGTTCTCAACGCACTTGGTGCACTTGCAAGGCGGGAAGTTCGACCTCGCGGACCGCCTGTTCTCGAGCGTCTGTGGAGCGTGGAAGAGCGCGGCGGGGATCGAGAACGCGCAGAACGGGACCCAGGATGTGAAAGAGCTCGTCCCGGAGTTCTTCTACCTGCCAACGTTCCTCAAGAACGCGAACAACGTCGAGTTTGGGCGAGATCAGAGCGGGGCGAAGGTCGACGACGTGGAGCTTCCTCCGTGGGCGCGTGGGTCTGCGAAGGAGTTTGTGCGCGTGAACCGTGAGGCACTGGAGAGCAACTTCGTGTCGTCGAATCTGCACCACTGGATCGACCTGATCTTCGGGTGTAAGCAGCAAGGCGCCGCCGCCGTGGATGCGTGCAACGTGTTCTACCATCTCACGTACGAGGGAGCAGTGGATCTCGAGAGCATCTCTGATGAGGCGATGAAGCGCGCGATCGTGGACCAGATCAACGAGTTCGGGCAGACTCCGTCGCAGCTTTTCAAGACGCCGCATCCTGCGAAAGCTCGCGTCACACCGTTGAGCAGCAGCGCATCTCTGTCGACAAGCACCGCTGGACCGATCTCGCTCGGACCCAGCTCCAACGAGAAGTACGCGCACGCTTCGTCAGCGAACAGCAGCGACCCGAGTGACCAAGTGAGGTCCGCTCCAGTGTCATCGTCCTCTGCAGGACTCCCGCTCCCAGCTGCATCTCCTCTGACGAGCAGGAGTGCGCTCGCGAGCTCGTTCATCGGGGCAATGGAATCGAGCGAGCTGATGACCCGCATGCAGACGATCTTGTCGAACACCGGTCTGGGCGGCGGTACGAACGACACGACGCGGATCTTGGACGAAGCCGCGCTGCTGCAGCAAGAGGTGAAGCGTGAGGTCTCGGCGAACCCGCTTCTCGCTTTGCATCGCTGTCGCCAGTTCGCACACTCGGGCTCGACGCCGTTGCGAGCGCGGCAGCTGAGCTCCGGCGTGCCGGCTGCGAGCATCCATCAGGTGGGTTTGTCCGCTGGATCGGTTGCGCGTGAGGTGAGAGTAGCAGCAGTCGGGGACCACTGTCTGCTCATCCCGCCGCGCAACAGCGAGTTCCTTGCTTGGGGCTTCCAGGATCGATCGCTCAAGGTTGTGTCTGTGGGCTCGAGCGAGACGGGAAGTGGTGGGGACTCGAAGGTGATCGCGTCGTTCGAGGTGATGGCGGAGGTGACGGTCGCGTGCATCACATCGGATGGACGCACGATCGTCACCGGAGGCGCGACTTCACCGGCGATCCGACTGTGGGAGTTCAGCTCGAGGAAGAGCGCGTTCTCGTCCACGGGAGGTGGGAGTCGCCGGCGCGCGTACACGATGGGACTCCACGCTACTGGCCAAAGCGCGCGCTCGCTAGCTCCGCTGGCGACGCTTGTCACGCCAGCGCATCACCGGGCGATCACAGCGGTGCACGCGTGTCGCGCCTACAGCATCGCTGTGAGCGGCTGCTCCGGCGGCGTGGTCGTGATGTGGGATCTGAACCGGATGCGGTATATGTTCACGCTCCCGCCGTTCACGGACCGCCCACACTCAGGCTCGCCAGGCGGTGGGGTCGCGCGACTCCCGACCGCGTTCTGCCGGATCGGAGCCATCTGCATCAACGAGGTGAGCGGCGACGTCGTCGTCGCTGCCGGCGCACGCTTCGGTGTGTACGACGTGAACGGCAGCCTGCTGGCGCGCCTGTGCTACGACTCGCTGCAGCTCGACCCGGTGTTCCCGCGGTCGCAGATCACGTCGCTGGCGCTGAACCGGAGCCCGACGGCCGAGTGGAGCAGGGAGAAGGCGGTGGTGACCGGCCATGCGGACGGCGTGCTCTGTGTCTGGGCGTACTCGCAGTCGGGGCTCGGCGACGACGACTGGAGCGTCGAGCTGAAAGGCAGGCACTGCGCGAGTCCGGCGTCGCGCAGCGCCGTCACCGCCGTGTTCCTCACGAGCGACGAGCGCAAACTGTACATGGGCACCGCCGACGGCGTGCTGTCGGTCTGGACGCTCAGGCTGCCGCCGCCGCCGCCGACGCCGACGCCGCCGCTCGCGCTCACGGCGTCCTCTTAGCCGCCGTTCGCCATAGGAAATTGTGTCAATTGTTTGCGCAAATGCCAGCGATCCAATGTGTCTCGCCGTTGACCTCGAGAAGCTCATTATCGTACTCGCCAGCAGCTCTCAAGGCGACCGACATGACGACGACGCTGAGGCGGCTGCTGCTCCGGCCAGCGACGGCGCGGCGCGGCCTCACGACCGGCGTGCACCCCAACTACCGGCGCATGATCCTCGAGTCGCGCGTGTACGACGCGGCACGGCAGACGCCGCTGCAGCTGGCGCCGTCGCTCTCGCACGAGTTGCAGAACCGCGTGTACTTCAAGCGCGAGGACTTGCAGCCCGTCTTCTCGTTCAAGATCCGCGGCGGCTACAACAAGATGGCGAGCCTCTCGGACGACGAGAAGCGCGCGGGCGTCGTCTGCTGCTCGGCGGGCAACCACGCGCAGGGCGTGGCGCTCTCGGCGCGCAAGCTCGGCGTCAACGCCGTGATCGTCATGCCGCTCGCGACGCCTGAGATCAAGGTCAAGGCCGTGCGCCACCACGGCGGCGACTTCGTCGATATCGTGTTGCACGGCCAGAGCTTCGACGAGGCGGCGGCCGAGGCCAAGCGCCTCGAGCAGCAGGAGAAGCGCACGATGATCCTGCCGTTCGACGACCCGTTCGTCATCGCCGGGCAGGGCACCATCGGCATGGAGATCCTGCAGCAGACGAGCGGCGAGCAGCTCGACGCCATCTTCGTGTGCTGCGGCGGCGGCGGCATGCTCGCGGGCATCGCGGCGTGGGTCAAGCAGATCCGCCCGAGCGTCAAGGTCATCGGCGTCGAGTCGAGCGACGCCGCGGGGATGACGGCGTCACTCGCGGCGGGCAAGCGCGTGGCGCTCGAGCACGTCGGGCTCTTTGCCGACGGCACGGCGGTCAAGCTCGTGGGCGAGGAGACGTTCCGGGTGTGCCAGGAGCACGTCGATGAGATGCTCACCGTGTCCACAGACGAGATCTGCGCGGCGATCAAGCGCGGCTTCAACGACACGCGCGCGATCCTCGAGCCGTCCGGCGCGCTCGCGATCGCGGGCGTCACGCAGTATGCCAGGCGCAAGGGCCTCACGGGCTGCACGTTCGCGGTCGTGACGTCCGGCGCCAACATCGACTTCGCGCGCCTGCGCTTCGTCTCGGAGCGCGCCGACTCGAACGAAACGCTCACGTCCGTCAAGATCGCCGAGACGCCCGGCGCCTTCCGCTGCCTCTACCAGGAGCTCGACCGCGCGGGCGTGCGCATCACCGAGTTCAGCTACCGCTTCTCGAGCGCGGCCAAGGCGCTGATCCACCTGTCCTTCCACTCGCCGTCGGCCGACAGCGCGCACGCGGCGCTCGCGCGCCTGCAGACCGCCGGGTACGAGGTCATGGACCTAACGCACAACGAGCTCGCCAAGGTGCACACGCGCCACCTGGCGGGCGGCAAGTCGGGCACCGTGACGAATGAGCTGCTGTACCGCTTCGAGTTCCCGGACCAGCCGGGTGCGCTGCGCACGTTCCTCGACCGGCTCGAGGGCGAGTGGAACATCAGCCTCTTCCACTACCGCAACCACGGCGCCGACGTCGGCCGCGTGCTCGTGGGCTTCCAGGTGCCGCCGCAGGACCTCCCGCGCTTCCAGCGCTTCCTTGACCAGCTCGCGTACCTGTACCACGACGAGAGCGCAAACGCGGCGTACAAGGAGTTCATGCTGCCCTGAGGAGCACGCAACACGATCCGATGCATCGACAGCTGCACTCACATTCGCACGGGAGTCCTCCTCCTGCTTGCTTCTTGGATCTCGCGGTGGTGCTGACGCACTCACACACGCAGGCGTCTCGCTCCTCACACGCCGTCGCCCTCCTCGTCTAGGAACCCGCGGGTCGGCATGTACCCGCGCGGACTCTTCGCCGCCGCCACGGCCGCCGGGTGCATGCGGTGGCCGTCGTACTCCTCGTCGTCGACCTCGTCCAGCAGCCCCTGGTCTTCCAGCGGCATGTACTCCGCGAGGATGCTGCGCACCTGCTCGCGCATGTGGCGCTGCGTGCGGCGCCAGTACACGAACCCGGCGGACGACACCGCGCCGGCCACGAACAGCATGATCACCAGCACCGAGCCGAACGAGTAGCCGCCACCGCCGATGATCGCAGCGTTCGAGATGCCGCCCACCTTGACGCACTCCAGCAGCCCCATCGGCGCCTGGTTCGCGCACGAGCAGATCGCTGGAGGGTCGTGCACGCCGTAGCCCGCGCAGATCATGCCCAAGATGCTCGTCGGGTCCACGCGACCGCGAGCGTGCACGCCGTCGACGTAGAGCGCCGGAAGGCGGAGCAGCTGCAGCGCCGTCTGCTCCTTCAGCTCCTCCTCCAGCAGCGGGTTCTTCGCGTCCACGTTGACGCCGTACGGCTGCATGCACTTCTCCACTTCGTGCGCGTCGATGCTGTGCTTGCGCATGATCTTCTCCGCACACTTGCGCTCCTTGAACACGTTCTCGTCCTGCCCGCACTCCTCGCCCGACTCCTTCACGTATTTCCACCACTTGAGCCCCACACCCGGGTCTTCCTTCGACACGAGGTTCCAGATGCACTTGCGGCGCAGGTTCTCGATCACCACGTCCGCGCCGGACGCGCCTGATTCGCGGTCGTGGAACGGAGACGGGTCCAGGAGGCAGTAGCGGCCCTTGTTCAGGCACATGTTGCCGCACGCCTGACTGAAGTCGTCGTCGTAGTGGCAGCCGACCTTGGAGCCGTTGTATGACACGAAGCGCGGCGTGAAGAACGCACGACTGCCCAGCGCCGTCACGATCTCCTCGAGCTTCCCCAGCGTCGCCAGCGACTGGTCGTCCCACGCGCTCTGCCACAGCGTCCACTCCACGCGGCCGTCCGGCGACGGGATCCCCCAGTCGAACTTCACCATCACGTTACTCACGCCCTTCGACTGCGCGATCGACTTCTTGATCGCGTCCGCGTCGCTCTTCCTGATCAGCATCGACGGGATCGAGATGTCGCCGCCAGACTCGTCGTCCGCCTGCCACACGTCCAACCACAGGCATCAGGTCCGCCGCTCGCCTGTCGGGGGGGGGGGGGGGGGGGGGGGGGGGGGGGGGGGGGGGGGGGGGGGGGGGGGGGGGGG
>JAASFS010000113.1:0-35228 GCA_023333865.1 Globisporangium perplexum | reverse complement strand
ATCTAACTCGAACTCGAACTCTAACTCGAACTCGAACTCGAACTCGAACTCGAACTCGCGCATCTCTCCGAGGACCTAAAGCTCCGCAAGTATCTCGAAGCAGTGACAGCCCACTTGCTGACTTCAGCGCGCGCGTACATCGAACACTACCAGATGTACCAGAGACTGGAAGGCGAGGCCGAACAGAGGGTCGATTCGCGCAAGGGCTCCGCTGAGGTTCAGATCCGTCGGCTCGCTACCTGGCTGATGCAAGACGTGCAGTTGCAGTGGGTTCTCCTCTTCCCCAATCCAGCCGCTCCATGCTCAGACCGGCGGAAGCCCGACGGGTGCCACAGGAAGAACTGCATGTTCGTGCACTGGCTGGCTACTTCGGGCAACATCCTACTCGACATCATCAACAGCGCGATCCATTCACTGTGGATTGCAGTCTACCTCATCTCGGACATAGCGGTGCGTGACAGCTGTGTTGAATGCATGCGGAGCTACACTGACGTGAATGAGCAGGCCGTGGACCGACTGATTGCGGCCAAGAAGCAGCGCGGAGTCGACGTCCAAGTGCTGACGGACTGGGAGATGGCCAACAGCTCTGCGGGTAAGAAGGCATACTGGTGCCTGAAGAAGGCGGGCATCGAGCCTCGCTTCTGGGGCAAGGCACGCTTCCATGGGAAAATGGTGGATCCAAGATGGCTCGCAAATGGTGATCGGTGGAACGAACCTGAGCACCTTCGGGATGACGAGGAACGCGGACGCGTCTGTCGTCTTCGGGTGGTCGGCCGCGATCTCGATCTTCAGTGCGCTCTTCTTCCAGTTGAGCGCTGCTTCGAAGACACGAGACGAAGTCGCCGCGACGGCTGATGCTGAAGACGAAGCGAACGCCGCTGAGGATGTCAGCGAGTAGCAGCGCAAGATTATCAACGAGACGCGCAAGTTCCGGCGCTCGCTCGCCTGACGCCGCCGCCTAGCGTTTGTGCGTGCCGCCCCCCACTTCTTCAGCTGCGAACGCTCAAGAGCCCGACGCACAGAGACCGATGCTCGCGATGGGCGCCAACGAACTCGCCGCCGCGCTGCACGCGCACCAGCCGCCGCCGTGGCGACGACCCCAACTTCCTCTACGACCTCCTCAGCTCCACCGACGAGCTCGCATTTCGTGTCCTCCACTCCACGCCACACCACTTTAGCTGCTTCTTAGGAGGCTGCTGCTCCTCACCACACTGATGCTGCCACTGGACTCTCTGAAGCTACTGCTGGTGCGTCTCGGCACGCTGGTGTCACTTTTCCACTCTCTCGTGCTGTTCGTTGTGCTCGACGCGCTGCACTCGAAACGGGGGTCATGCAGCGGCATGCAGATGCCATCCACGGCCGCGAGCAAGCGAGCATGTTTGTCAGGTCGAACGCTCTCTCTCTCTCTCTCTCCCTCTCTCTCTGAAGCTCAACGTCCATCCATCTGGCCTGATCACCTCCGAGTTGTTCCAGCTCGCGACGCCATCGCTCGGTTCCGCTCGAACACGCTCCCGGGCAGCTCAGGAAGCTCCGCGTCCTCTCTGGTGTCCGCAATACACACGTACACAATGCTGTCATCACATCGGCAGGCTACCCACCCTCGTCAAGCTCGAGGGGACTCAGGCATACCTCATCTTCACTGGGCGATCGAACTTGTCGAAGAACTGGGGCGACCGATGCTCCGTGGTCTTCTTCGGCACGACGCTCGAAGTTGCGCTCACGAGATCCGCCGAGTCTGTCGACTGCGCCACTCGCTGCGCCAAGCGCGTCGCGTACTTCGAGTGAGCGCTCGGCTGCGACCCTTTCCATCGCACCTGTTCACGCACCGAGCTTGGAAGCACGTAGGCGCCGCTCGCGACCGCGTAGATCGCGCTCATGGAGTCGCTCCTGCTCGCAGCGCTGACGCCGAAGCTCTTGCCGAGCCAGCCGCCGTTGCGGCCGCCGCTCGCGTTGAGTTGCCGTGGCAGTCGGTGACCCGAAGGTGGTGAATCGGTGTCTACAAGACGATGACTACAAGACAGCGACCGGTGGCAACAAGTCGGCGCCGTCTTGTAGTCACCGATCGCGGTCTAGTTGCCTCCGATCCGCCACGACAGCTCAACGACGTCCTCCTCGAGCTCGAACTCGATCAGCCGATTGAACGAACGAGTCTCCGAGGTGATGATCATCGCAGCGACTAACAAGATTCCCAGAGGCTCTAGCGCCGCTTTCGCCCACAGTCACGAGACGGGAGGTCTCGCTGGAGGCATCCGAGAACGACGAGCTCTCGCTGCTGCCACTGTCGATTCGCCACACGCACGCGGACGCGATCTTCTCAGTCTACTCGTTCGATTCCGTTGTTGCGTGTCGCACCAAGCCATTCAGCCAGCCAACTCGCTCGCAGCAGGCTGCAGCAGATGGGGAGCATCCTGGCAGCTCGACGACGGACTCCACGAATGCTCGCCCGCCCGCCCCACCCGATCGCTCCCTCGCTCGGTTTTGCAAGTGCGAGCTGCTCGCGCGGCTACTCTGCTCCTCCGCTTGGTCGGTCGCGGACACCCCGCCTGCAGCTACTAGTACTGCAGCTTGAGCTTGAGGAACGCGAAGAGATAGCTCCAGAACTCCTTCGCCGCCACCTTGTCGAGATGGCGCTTGTCCGTGTGAATCTGCTCGACGGAAGACAGAAGACGCACACTCGTCGCGTCAACAGGCAGCTCGGAGCGTCCGCTTGGCGCAGCTGCGTCTGCAGATCGCCCGACACACACACGCACACGCACGCACCATGAGGATCTTGACGTCCCACTGCTTGATCTCCTCGCCGAGCTGCGCGCCTTGGTTATAGATATGGATGCCGCACACTGGAGCACACACCACCGCCCGCGCGCCGCGTGAGTCTCCCGGGCTCGAGAGCCTTGAGCCGAACACACGCACGCACGCACGCACGCACGCACACACACACGTACCCTTCTTGAACACTTCGAGCGGGAACTTCCACTTCCAACCCTTGAACTGCCATGACTGCCCCGACGCGATCACGCCGACCACGCAGCGCCTACCGCACGATAGCAACGACAACGACGACGCGTCAGTCCCGCCACCACGACGAGCGCCGCCGCCTCCGAACCCACGCACCAGTCCTTGTCGCGGAACCGCGCGACGCTGTCGACGACCTTGAACGTGTACAGCTCGCCGTCCTCCTCGTGCTGGATGATGAGCGACTGGGCCTTGCGGCAGCCCTCAGCCTTCTTCTGCATGTTGGGCACGTACACACCGTCCTCGAGGAAGTCCTTGATGTTGAGCATCGTGAAGAGGTCCGAGAAGCCCGCCGGCACGACGATGATCGGTGTTCCTAGCAGGCGCCGGCGCGGCGTCGCGATCGATCAGTTCTCCATACAGATCAACAGCCACCAGCAGCACCAGCAGCACGCTCGTACCAGGGATCTTCTCCTTCACGAGCCGCGGCAGCGGCAGCTGCTCCTTGCGCGCGCTGCTCACGGGCGCCAGTAGACTCGCCTTGGACGCCTTCTCAATCTTCTCCTTCGTCTCAGCGTTCACGAGCTCCACGAGCTTGAGCACGTTATCGAACGTCTTCTTGCTCGCGTTCAGCACGCTCGTGCGGGTGCGGAACGCGCGCTCGCGCTCCAGCACGCGCTTCAGCGCGCTCTCGCCCGCGCTCTCGCCCACCGCCTTCTGCGCCTCGCTGCCCAGAGCACCCGTATCAGAATCAGCAACCGCATCAGCAGCCGCAGCACCAGCTTCCATCTCTCGCGCACCGCCTGTGCTCCTTGTGGCGTTCGGCGTCCTTGGCGTCGTGCGCGAGCTTGCGCTTCTTGGCGTCCGCGTTCGCCGCCGCCGCGCGGCTCTTGGCGTCCGCTGCGGCAGCGGTGTCGCCGTTCGCCTCGCTGCTCTCTGCAGTCGCAGTCGCAGTCGCAGTCGCAGCAGCAGCAGCGGGCGCCGCCGCCGTCGGGCGGCCGTCGGCGCCGCGGATCTGCGGCGACGCGTCGATGTCGCCGCGCAGGAAGGCGACGAGGTCCTTCTTGTCGACCGTGGAGACCGTCGTCGCCTTCTCCGCGCGGCACTTGAGCACGTAGTCGCTGAACGTGAGCGCGGCGTTCTGGAAGCACGTGACGACCGCGAGCGCGTCGTACGCCTTGCCCGCCGCGCTCTTCGAGTGGTACGCGGTCGGCGCGTGCTTGGGCACCGAGCGCAGCGCCGCACCGCCCAAGTCCGCGAGCACGAGCTCGTCACCCTCCACGCGCACGTCGCGGCCCTTGATCAGGTGCTCGCGCAGCGCCGAGAGCAGCGCGAAGGCGGCCGCCGGGTCCGCCGCCGTCGCCGCCATCTCGAGTATTGCTGCTAACGTTTGCGGCGATCCAATAGCGAAAATGAATGAACCCCGGTGCGACCCAGCTTGTGGATAGTGAGAAAACCCAGGGTGATAGCCACGGAACCGAGTTATGTCACTATCGCCTTTCAGAAGCAAAAAGCGAAAGAGAGCATGTCGGTGCTGCTCGAGACGACGCTCGGCGAGATCGTCGTGGACGTGTACGCGGCGGACGCGCCGCTCGCGGCCACGAACTTCCTCAAGCTCTGCAAGACAAAGTACTTCAACGGCGCGCTCTTCTTCAACGTGCAGGAGAACTTCATGGTGCAGAGCGGCGACCCGACCGGCACGGGTCGCGGCGGCCAGTCGCTCTACGGGCAGCTCTACGGACCGCAGGCCAACTTCTTCGCGGACGAGATCGTCGCGCACCGCCGGCACGATCGCAAGGGGCTGGTGCGTCTGTGTGTCTATGGCTTTGTATGGTTCCGACACACACACACACACACACTCCTAACGGCTCCGCCGGTGCCACACGCACGCGCAGGTCGGCATGGCCAACTCGGGGCCGAACACGAATGCGTCGCAGTTCTACATCACGACGCGCGGCGAGGACCTCGAGTACCTCGACGGCAAGCACACGCTCTTCGGGGAGGTGGCCGAGGGCCTCGACGTGCTCGACGCGATCAACCAGCTGTACGTGGACGCGGCCCACCGGCCGTTCCAGGACGTGCGCATCAAGCACACGCACGTGCTCGACGACCCGTTCCCGGACCCGCCGCTGCTGCGCGTGCCGCCGCAGTCGCCGGCGCGCGAGCGGCCCGAGGAAGAGGAGGTCGAGCCCCGGCTGCCCGCGGACGAGGCGCTCGACGCCGAAGGCGCCGACGGCCGCTCGGAGGAGGAGGTCGCAGCGGCGGTGCGCGCGCAGGAGGCCAAGTCCCGCGCCGTGGTGCTCGAGATGATCGGCGACCTGCCGGACGCGGACGTGCGGCCGCCGGAGGAGGTGCTCTTCGTCTGCAAGCTCAATCCGGTGACCGCGAGCAGCGACCTCGACATGGCGTTCTGCCGCTTCGGGCCGTGCAAGAGCGAGGTGATCCGCGACTTCAAGACCGGCGACTCGCTCTGCTTCGCGTTCGTCGAGTTCACGAACGCCGCGCACTGCGAGGAAGCGTACTTCAAGATGAACAACGTGCTGCTCGACGACCGCCGCATCAAGGTCGACTTCAGCCAGTCGGTGTCCAAGCTCTGGAACAAGTTCGCGCGCGGCGAGAAGCAGAGCAAGAGCGGCGGCGGAGCGCACGGTGCGAGAGGCAGCAGCAAGCGCGACGAGCTCTTCAGCCGCAGCAGCCTGCGCCTCAAGCCGTCCAAGCACACGGCCGGCGCCGCGTTCGACCTCGTGGGCGACGACAACGATGACGACGACCGCGGGCGACGCACTGCGGCCAGCAGCAGCCGCAGTTCGCGCAGAGACCGAGGCGACGACGACCGGCGTCGCACCGCGAGGCGGTCGCCGGAGCGTCACGAGCGCCGTCGCGACGACCGCCGCGAGAGCCGAAGCCGCGACGGCGATCACGACAAGCGCCGGAAGCGCAGCTCCAGCAGAGACGCCGGCGACCGCGGCCGGAAGCGCGAGCGGCGGTCGCCAAGTCGCGAGCGGCCGGAGCGCAGCCGGAACGATCGCGACCGGCGCAGCCGCAGCCGCAGCCGGCGCCGCGATCGGGAGAGCGGCCGCGGTAGGTGAGGAGAGCAGCTGATCGATGTGTGCAAGCAGGGGACCGACCGTGGGAGCTCCGATGCTAAAGCAACGCGTAGCGCATAGAACTCTGTCGGCGACTCGGACTGACGCTCTCTACGCGCACGCGCGCGCGGCCGCCGCGAGGAACTGGTCGACGAAGAACCGGTCGTCGCGGATCACGTCGAGCGGCTCAACGCGCAGCAGGTGCACGCCCCGCGTGCCGCCGACGAATGCGAGCGGCGCGCCGTCGCGCACGTCGCGCGCGTCGACGATGTGCGCGTCGGCGGCGAGGATGTTGTCGTCGAAGAAGAGCGCGTGGAGCCGCTCGGTCGGGTCGAGCGGGAGCAGCTTGCCGGCGCTCGCGGCCTCGCACTTGGCGAACCAGAACGGGTAGAAGTCCCGGATCGCGAGCGTCGCCTGCTGCGCGCGCCACCGGCGCGTGAGCTGCGCGTGGATCGCCGGCAGCCCTGTGTGGATCTCGACGTCGCCCGGCAGCTGCTCGTAGAACGCCAGGCTCGGCTCGCTGGCGCCGTCGCCGCTCGGCTGTGCGAGCGTGCCCATCACGAGCGCCGTGACGGCGTCCGAGCGGAAGAACGTGCCAAAGCGCGGGCCGCCGGGCGGCGAAGCGCTGGCGTCCAGGTGCATCCGGCGGTCGACGCCGCCGTCGCTGCCGTCCATGCGCCAGGCGGCCGGGAAGTGCGGGTGCCGCCCCTCGCAGAAGCAGTTGAACTCGCGCGCGACGCGCACGAGGTCGTCACCGAACGTGCGGAACACGAGGCTGAAGCTCGCGCCGCGCGCGTGCATGAAGCGCACGAACGCGAAGAATGCTGGCAGCAGGAAGCAGTAGGGCGAGTCGTCGAGCCCCGCGGCCGCGCGCGCAGCGGCGAGCGCCTCGCCCGAGAGCGCCGGCTCGGCCGCGGGCAGCCGGAGTGCGTCGAGCAGCTCGCGGTGCTCGGCCGCAAGCCCCTCGCCCGCCCGCCCGGGGGTTGAGAAGCCCTGGCGCTGCTCCTTGCGCAGCTGCTTGTGCTGCTTGGCGACCGCCGGGTCCTCCGACATGGGGTACTGCGCCGCGGAGAAGGCGTCAGGAGGCGAGTCGCGCATCAGATGCGATCCTTCCGTCCCGCGCGTACCTTAGCGCGCAGGAAGTGGCCGTAGCTGACTTCGTCCTCCGCGTGCTCGGCCGTCGGGTTCCGGAGCACCGAGACGCCGTTCCAGCGCCAGGTGGCGTCGCTGTCGCCGGCGCCGCGCACCACGTGGCCGAACGCGCGCTCGGTGAGCAGGTCGTTGATGATGTGGTCGAGGCCCTTGCCCTGCACGGGGTCGTGCATGATCACCGTCTGCGCGCGCGCTCGTCCTCAGCATCTCCGCATACAGGAGGCAGGCGGAAGGGCGACGCGCACCTTGTTGACGTCGAAGTAGACGACCGCGTGCGGGAGCTCCTCCGCCGCCACCGCCATCGTGATCCAGATCCGGGTTATTGGGCAGCGGGTTACAAAGTGAGACTCTCGGTATGCATCCAGAGCTTGGTGGCTGCAACCTGCGCCACGCTCGGTTGCCACCTCGGCACCCGCCTGTCAGACGAGAACTCGCTATGATGGTCAGCGAGGAGCTGGTCGGCAAGCAGGAACATGGCTGTGCAGAGTATCATGCAGGTTCATGTACTCCGAGCCAATGTGTCGTCGTTCGCTTCACGGCGACAGCGACTCCGGAGTGTGTCAGCAGCACCACCAAGGCGAAGCCTCCGGTAAGAGCGATCCAGCAAGTGCTGAACGGCTCTGGGGAAGCGAATGAACAGCATCGCGGAGTTCGGCGGTGAAGATCATCGAGCGGAGCTACGAGGAGCTCGAAATCGTCAGTGAGCTCTTTCCAGGGGATTGGCTCACCGGTCATCTTCGTGTCGCTCTCATGACCCGCGGTTGCTGCTGCTGCTGCTGCTGCTGCACCGCCGCTGATCGACGGTCCGATCTTTCTCGCGCATCTGCTCGGCCGAAGCGAGCACGCGCTCGATATCGACGTCCGGTAAGCTCTGCAGCACCTTGAGACTGCTGGCGAAGCCGCTCCGGAGCAGCACCGCGCGCTGCGACCGGATCAGCGCGCAGCTCACGTAGTGCAGGAAACTGAAGCGCTTGGGATCCGCGAGCAGAGCGTCCCAGATGCGCAGCGTGACTGTCATCGAGAACTCGCGAGCGAGAAGCGTCGTGTACCAGCGGAGGCTGTACAGATCCGGAGTGAGCCCAACCGAGTTCTGTAACGCACCACGAAGCATGCGTCAGTCCTCTGTGCAAGGTGACCAATAGCGTTACGTCTGCAGCGCCGGCATTGTCATCGCACCAGGTGCTGCCACAGCGGCGCGTCGTGCTGACGGAGCAGCAACATCAGCCGCGTCATCTGCGTGTCCACGCCGCTCTTGGTCGGATCCGAAGGTGACTTGACGTACAGCGGCGCGACCGACGCCATAACCGTCGAGAAGGAGAAGAAGGCGTCCGCCTCGGTATGGACAGCCATTTCGTTGTGCTGGTCGGTGGCGAACACGAACACGATTGGCGCGAGGATCTCGTTCATGCCCTGGATGTACCCGAGCTCCGGGTGTAGCTTGGCGTAGACAAAGAGCACGTGTATCATCCACTGCTGCGCGACGCTGCCGGTCCCGAAGAGCGGCAGTGCGCTCTGCGTTCGAGAGACATCCTGCAGTGGTTATCCTGTCAGCTTTGAGTCTGCAGTCGCTTCCGTCGAGTGCGGTGAGCCAACGGCGTCTACAACACGCACCTTGTCGATCTCCTTCAAGAGCACCACGTCCTGCTCGTATTCTTCGTTGGGCGAGACGGTGGAGCGCTCTGGTGAAGTCTCGCGAGGCTGGTGACTCGCAGCGATGTGCCGCTGGCGTCCACGGCCAAGGAACTCGCGCTTCCAGTCCTGATACTGTCGTCGCTTGCCTGCGAGTTGCTCGACCCAGCGCACTGGGTCTGTGTCGAGCACGCCGAGCAGAAGACGCCACGCGAGCGGTCGGAAGTGGACGCCGTTGTCTTCGCAGGCGCCGTGGAAGACGAGTTCTCGGAGCAGCTCGAGACTCAGCGGAGTCGCTCTATCAGCTTTGCTGCTGAGTAGAGCTGCGAACTGCTCCGCTCGTACCGCCGACCCAGCGCGATCGCCGCGCTCAAGCGCGCTGCTGCGCGAGGACGCGTTGGTCTCGCTCGCAACCAGCAGCGCGGCGGAGGCATCCGCAGCTCGGGTCACCATGGTGCAGAACTTGACTATCTATTCTCGACGGTAGCCCGACAACGTGATGGACACCGAACTCCGCGCAGACAAGAAGCGATCTATCAACACGGAGCAGCGAGCGAGAGTACCAGAGCACCAGAGCGACCACCGTCGAGCAGTAAGTAACACACCAGCGCGCACACCATGCCAATGATGTATCCATGTACCTCTTCGTGCCTTGCAGTCATTTTTTGTGTGACTCTGCGACACGCGCGGATTTTCAAAACTCGAGTTCGAGATCGACACCTTCCATACAAACCCGAAGAACACACCGCGATTTTGGCACGCGCCAATGATTTTTTCCGATTCTCGGTTGAACCTTAACGCGCGTTAAAAACGCGTTAAGAAAGCTCGCGATTCGACATCTAGCATACATTATTCAAGACCACAGGCGCCAAGGGCGGAAATACCGAAGAACGTGCTGGAAGAGGAAGAGGGGAAGTAAATGCGACATGTTCTCTCGCACTTAGCGCGCAGTTTGGGCATTTGCGTCGCCACCGAGCCACTTGCCGATACTACCGCTAAGCTCGCCCTCCTGACGTCGCCGAGACCGAGATGGAGCCGCCCGTCGTCGTCGCCAATGCCGCCGGGGAGGCCAAGAACCCGGCGCCGCCCGTGAACTCGGAGCTGCTCGTGAGCATGATGAGCTGCGTGGACACGTCGCTCTTCTCAGCGCCGCAGCTCGCGAACTGGGAGCAGATGAAGCAGCGCATCCGCGCCGCCGCCGCCGCCAACGCGCCGCTCGCCGCCGACGTCGTGCAGGAGTTCATCAACAAGAACGCGCCACGCGCCGCCGTTTCCACCGCCGCCGATGGTAAGAAGCTGGACCTGCAGCTGCAGCAGCTGACGCAGCTGGCGACAAGCGGGGGCGAGCGCCAGTCGCTGCACCGCGAGGCGAGCATCCAGGACGTACTCTCGTGTCTGCTGGACCAGCAGGCGCCGACGTCGCGCATGCTGAGCAGCGGCGTCGGCGGCAGCGGTGGCAGCAGCAGCAGCAGCTTCCTGATCCACTCGGAGGCCAAGAAAGGCGCCGCTGCGCAGGAGGAGAACAAGCCGACGCTCAAGAGCCTGCTGAGCTCGAGCGACTTCTCCATGACGGAGAAGAAGGAGAGTCTGCGCCACCTACTGAGCTTCATCGACAACTCGTTCGCGAGCGCCGCCGAGCCGCTCACGCAGGTGTACAAGGACTGCGAGGACGGCTCGCTGCAGCGCCTCTCGAGCCTCCAGCTCATGCGCTCGTTCATGACGCCGAGCAGCGGCGGCGCGCCGCAGCCTATGGGCCGTACCACGAGCTTCGAGATTATCCAGGCGATGCTCAATGCCACGTCGAACCAGGCGATCCAGAAACCCATGTCGAGCCAGGACAGCTTCCGCTTCCAGCACCTCGCGCGCACGCTCGAGTCTATCGAGAGCGATGTCGGCTACGACAACGAGGACTACGGCGGCGACGACGTCGTGCAGGTCGACAACCTCGACAACCTGCTCGACTACAACGGCCCGACGGCTGCTGCCGCGCACGTGGGCGGCGGCGGCGGGGCGGCGATGAACGTCGGCTTCGTGGACACCCAGACGCTCGTGAACCCGTCGCGGACGCTGTACGGCGAGTACGGCGCAGCGAACGGTATGGCGTCGTCCGGCGGCTACCAGCAGCCACAGCAGCCACAGCCACAACAACAGCAGCAGCAGTACGGACAGATGGACTCGAACGGCTTGCAGGGCTTGTACTCGTCGCAGACGCTCGGAGGCTACGACGCGAATGGGGGCGGTGTATCCATGAGCTACACGAACGGCCAGGCGATGGGCTTCCAGCAACAGCAACAGCAACAGCAGCAGCAGCAGCAGCAGCTCGGAGCCGCACACAACATTTTGAAGCTGGAGCACGCCGCGAGCCAGCACCAAGCGCTCCAGCAGCAGCTTCTACAGCAACAGCAGAAGTTTCAGCAGCAGCAGCAGCAGCAACAACAACAACAACAACAGAACCAGTTCCAGTACCCGCCCTCGCTCTTGCAGCCGAGCGGGATGGTGATCGGCGCGTTCGCGGGGGTCGGGCGAGCACCGGACGCGCAGCAGCAGCAGCAACAGTTCACGGCGATGATGATGCAGCACCACCAGGCGGCGCCGCCCCCGCCGTACCACCACCTCCCGGGAGCACAGCAGCAGAGAATACAACTACAGGGCAGCAGCAACCCGACGACGTCCCAGGTGAAGCAACAGAAGCAGGACGCGCAGGGCGGCGGGCAGATCTGCTCGGCGCTCGGGTGCAACCACCCGGCGCGCGTGAAGGGCATGTGCAAGCTTCACGGCGGCGGGCGGCGGTGCAAGGTGGAAGGATGTATGAAGAGCGCGCAGACCGGGCACCTGTGCATCGCGCACGGCGGCGGCAAGCCGTGCAACGTGGAAGGGTGTCCCAAGACGGCGCAGTCGCGCGGGCTCTGCAAGCAGCACGGCGGCGGTGTGCGCTGCAAGTTCGAGGGGTGCACAAAGAGCTGCCAGTCGGGCGGGTTCTGCCGCGGCCACGGCGGCGGCAAGCGCTGCGAGTTCCCGAACTGCACCAAGTGGGCTCAGAAGAACGGCCACTGCGCCAAGCACGCCCAGGAGCTCTCGCAGAAGGCTGCCGCGTCGCACCCGTGAGCCTTCTTCGCTTGACACGCTCGCCGCAGTCCACGCAGGAGACGAGCAGTCCGCCTCCCAACTAAACCCCAAATGAACGGTGCATTTTGCTAGCAGCGTGCGCGGATCAGCGCTGGCTACCGACTGGACGCGCCGCCTCCGTCCAGCGGATGTCGCCGCACTCACCACTGTCGTTGACGTCGTCGTCGCCGCCGCCTCACGCTCGATCCCGTTGACATGTAACCACGGACTATTGGTTCGCGAGCGTCAAGAGCACGATGTTCCAACCATTCATAGGGTCCAGATCACTTGCTGCCGGCATCGTCGACCCCTTCGAACGTCAAAGCTCACTCCGCGTGCTGAAGATCTACACCCAGGCACCGATCTCCGCCAGAGTCGAACATCGGAGGTGTGAGTGTACCAGAAAGCTGAAAAATCTACTTCACAGATTCCTGGAGCATGTCGCGCCTGACGCCGCCCCCCTCGCCGCTCGGCTCCTGCGCGCGCATGTGTCCGCCCGCAGAGGCGCGCGAGCGCAGGCGCACAGGCGAAATCAGCCGCTTCGAGCGTGCGCCGCCGCCGGCGCAGGACGACGGTGCGTCCACTGTCAGTTGCTCTCGACGGAGCGCGAGGAGCTCATTGTCGTGGGGCGAGCCGCAGACTGGGCGGTGAAGAAGTACCGACGCGCGGCGGCGGGGCAGGGCGACTCGGACGCGTCGCAGGTGCGGCGAGCGAGGCGAAATAGTGACCACCGGCGTGCTGAAGTGCATGCGCGTGTGCGCAGCTCCGCCCGCCGCGCGTGCTGCTCGAGACGCTGCAGCACTTGTTCGCGCGCGTGGTGCCGTGGCGCGGCTGCGGCTTCGACTGGCGCGGCGCTGACGCTGATGGCGTCGACGCCGCCGCCACCGCGATCTCGACGCCCGAGCGCCAGCAGGCGGACTTCCTGGCGCTCTACCATTTCGTGAGCGACCGCGTGCGCAGCGTGCGCAAGGACCTGACCATCCAGGTGCCGACCTGCCGACCTGCCGACCTGCTGCTGCTTGCGTGTCCGAGTGAGGACTCACGCCGTGCGTTGTTAGTGCGTCGCGGACGCGTCGGCGGTCGAGGTGCTCGAGACGAGCGCGCGCTTCTACATCCTCGCGGGCCTGCGCGCGCGGCAGCTGCTGTCCGCCGCGCAGCAGCGTGAGGGCGACTGGAGCGAGACGCTCAACGAGCAGCAGCTCGCGTCCGCGCTCGCGCAGCTGCACGAGCTCTACCGGAAGCAGGCGGGCGGTGCTCCCGGCGAGTTCGTCGCGTACGACATCCTGCTCCACCTCGACGACCCGCGCGCTGTCAGGTGCGTCGTCACCGTTGTCGCCATCGCTTGACGGACGCCGCCTCGTCAGCGTCAGGGGCTGGGAGACTCGCTCACTCCGCCACTAGCTTCCTGCTCGCCAAGTCCCCGTCGAGCACCCGCCGCTCGGCGGAGGCTAAGCGCGCGCTCTCGCTCTTCGTCGCGCTGCAGACGCAGGACTTCTACGACTTCCTGCGCGGCTTCCAGCGCGCGTCGCCGCTCGAGAAGAGCCTCGCGCTCAAGCACCTGCCGGCGGTGTGGCGCACCGGCGTGCAGGCGATGAACAAGGCGTTCGGGAAGCTCGACAAGTTCGCGCTCGCAGAGTTCGCGCAGTGGCTGCGGCTGAGCGGCGCCGACGCGGCGCGGGAGCTCTGCCGCGCCATGAACCTGCACGTCGAGACGGATCACGCAGCGGCGGTGACTCTCGCTCCAGCACCGCCAGACAGCTGGGAGGAAGACAGTGACGCGCACGCGCTGCCGCCGCCTCCACCCGCGTCCGAGTTCGTCCGCTTCAAGGTGGCGTCGCTGCACGCAGACATGGACGCCGCCTCCAAGCAGCGGCTCGTAGCGGCTGCCGCGCAGCGCGTCCACGACGTCGAGATCGCCGGACGGCTGGCTGCTCCCGCCCTGATCCTGCGCGAGGGGAGAGTGTGAGTCAGTCGGCTCGTGCGTCCACCGGTGTCTGTGGAATCCATTGGCGCTGCTTAGTGCGCGGCTGCTACCGTCGTCGAGTCTCTTCTCTCGCGTGCGCTGCTTGTCGTCGACCGGTGTCGTCGTTCTCTACCAACAGCTCGCCGGACCTCGTGCTCTCACGTCCGTCATCTCTTCGCTACTGCCGCGCGTCACGGCTCTCGACTACCGCGCGCCACGTGTCACAACGATCGCTTGGCTGCCTACACCTTCGACCTCTTCTTCGGCGGCGGCAGGCTGTCGAGCGCGTCAAAACTGAGCTCCACCTTCGTGTCCTGCAGGTTGTCCAGGTCTTGGTACGACTTCGTCACCTGCCGCGGGTCCACTGGCAGGTCGCCCTCGGGCGGCCGCGTAAAGCGCGGCGGCGACCGCGGCGGGCCATCCCGCGGCGGACCGAACGACTCGCGCGGTCTGCTGTCTCGGGACGGTCCACGACCGCGGTACCCGCCGCCCGGAGGACCGTCGTTGCGGTAGCCGCCGCCCGGAGGGCCATCGTTGCGGTAGCCGCGCGGCGGTCCGCCACCTCCGTACGGGCGACCACCACCGCCTCGGTTCTGGTAGCTGTTGGGGCCGCGTCCACCGCCGAGCGCAGGGTTGGACGACAGCGTGTTGGTCGTCTCGATGGGCGGCAACGGACGGTTCGGGTCTTCCCGGTACTGCTCCCACATGTAGCTCTCGCCGACGTCGGCGATCTTGTCCACCACGAGCTCCGGGTGCTTGTTGCGGATGTGCTTCTTGACAAAGTCCGCGGCCTTGAAGAGCTTCGTGCACAGGCGGCAGCGGTGCTTCCCGTCGTCGCCGGCTTTCTCGCAGTAGTTGGCGTACGTGCTCTCGAGCGCGGCTTCCTCGCGGGTCTCGATCTCCTCCACGAGCGCCGCCTCCTTCGCGCTCTTCTCCGCGACCGCCGCCGGCTCGAGCTCCTTCAAGTACGCCTGCACCTTCTCGTCCAGCGCCGCCGCCCAGCCGCCGAACGATTTGGCTGCCTCCTCGTCTCCCGCCGCCGCGGCAGCTTCGCGCGCCTTGGCCTCCTCCACGTCGCGTGCCGTGGCCTCCGGGCGGCAGAAGAGCGCCGGGTGCGCGTGCATAATGTCGCCCATGTCGACGCACTGCGTGCCCGCGTAATAAATATAGTGGTGCACGCGGCGCAGGTACGCGACGACGACGTCGAGCTTCTGCTTGGCCGAGCTGTACGCCGACGCGACGTCGTCATGCGCCAGCAGCCCTTCGACGCCGAAGCGCGCCAGGTCCGCTTCCTTCGCGAATACGCGCCGGTCCAGCGCCGCCGCGAGCGCCAGCGCCTGCGACAAGTCGAACGCTAGCCGCTCCGGCAGCGACAGGTACGACGGCGTCTTGAGCGGCGCGCGCGAGCGGTGCTGCGACACCTGCGCGTGTGTGAGAGAGCGAGAGAATGAGTGACGCGACCGGCGTGGCGCGGACCGACCGCGGTGCGCGCGCGTGACGCACCTGCAGCCGGAACGGCGCGAACGTGTCCGCCGCGTCCTGGACGAATGTGTTGTGGATCTTTGGGAGCGCCTCCGCGGCGGCCTCGGCCGAGTCGTACACGATGTACGCCGTGCGGTCGAAGTCGAACGCACTCTTCTTGACCGGGTCCGAGAGGTAGAGCTGCTGGAAGTTCCCTCCCTGCGACAGCGGCGGCCGGGCGTCAGTCGGCGCGCTCGCGCTCACACCCACGCTCTCTGGCGCCACCCACGCTCGCACGCACCGCCTTCTTGATCGACTCGCCCAGAATCGACTCGCTCAGCGACGACACGGGGCACGCGCACGGGATGCGGCGGATGTACAGGATCCGCGCGCTGTCCTCCATGTCGTTGTCGAAGTCCTTGCCCGGGAGCGCGGCGCTCTCGTCGAGCGCGAGCTGCGCGGCGCCGCTGCGCACGCGCTCGCCGAAGTTCTTGGCCTCTGTGAGCTTCTTCCCGCGCTTCTGCGCCTCGAGGCGGTGGCGGATCGCCGGCGAGTAGCGCTCCTGGAGCCACTCCTCCTTCTTGTGGTCCTCGAAGAACGCGCGCATGAGCCGCTGCACGTACTTCTTCTTGTACTCCTCGTACCTGCGAGTGGCGGTCAGCACAAACACACCTACACTCACGACCACCACTCTCGCAAGACGCACCGCTGCTGGTACGTCTCCGGCGTCGCGTTCTCGTCCTGGCGCATCATGAACACCTTGTACGAGTCCATGGGCTCGACCGCCTGCGTGGCGCGGCGCGGCTCCGTGGGCGACGGCGCCGCCGTTTGCTGCTCCCAGTCGCCTCTCGACGGCCCGCGACCGTCGCCTCTCGGTGCGCTGCGGCTGCGGCTGCGACCGCGCGGCGGGCCCCGGAAGCGCTCATAGCCGCCGCCGCCACCGCGGCTCTCGCTGCGCGGGCTGCGGCGCATTCGACTTTTAGCATACAATCGCGCAGATAACACGAGACAGACGCACAGCGCACCGGCCGCGGAAGTCCTCGAAGGGCGGCGCGCGGTGGAAGTCGCCGTGTGGCGGCGGCGGCGCCGCGTAGTAGCCCCCGCCGCCCCCGGGAGGCGCCGGCGGGCCGCCGCGGTAGCCGCCGCCGTGGTGCGAGTGGCCGTACGCGTCGCCGTCCTGAGCGCCGGGCGAGGGAGGCGGAGGGGTGGCGCGGATAGAGAGGGAAACACGGCGTTAGCGCGTACAGAGAGGTCCGTGGACGCCTCGCGGCGGCGGCGGCTCCTACCATGGAGAGAGGGAGGAAGAGAGCTGTGCTGGAGCTGCTGCTGGGTGGCCGGCCGGACGCTTGGTGCGAAATGAGGAGCATTTTTGACCTGAATTCGGATCCCGCACCCGGCTTTATATCACTATAGCGTGCCACAAATTCGAACTTATCGACATTGTTGACACGAGCACACCCATTTTCATTTTCGACAACCATGAGCACCTCGGTGGACGCCGCGCTCGCGGCGAACCGCGCGCTCGAGGCGCAGCTGCGCGCCGTGGCGGCGACGCTGGCGGCCGAGGAGCAGCAGCTGCAGCAGCGCGTGCAGGCGGCGCGGCAGCGGCTGGCGCTGCGTCGCGCAGGCCGCGCCGTCGCCGCGCTGGAGCTGCGCTCGTCCGCCGCCGCCACCACCTCCGCGGCTCCGAGCCTCTCGGCCGACGTGTTCGCAAGAGCGCCGGAGAGCAGGTACAAGCCTGTGGCGCCGGAGCCGCCGCGGTCGTTCATCCGGCCGAAGCGGTCGTTCTTCAGCGACGCAGCGCCGAGCCAGCCGCGCAAGAAAGGCCGCAAGCCGAAGGGCTTCCACGAGCAGCTGCGCGTGCAGCGGCTCGAGCACGTGCAGCAGATGCAGCGCGGCGACGACCCGAGCGAGCCGGCGCCGAACGCGGACACGCGGCTGCTGCGGCGCCACGCGCACGAGGCGTTCGTGGCGGCGCCGCCGACGGTCTTCGCGCCGAAGGAGCGCCAGCAGCTGCGCGAGTTCGCGGACGCGCAGCTCAAGCAGCGGCGCGCGCTCGACGGCGGCGACGGCGACCACAACAACAGCCTCCCGCTCGCGACGTGGAACCTGCTGGCGACGCGCGGGAGGGCGCCGATCCAGCGCTCGGGCTTCGAGTGCATGCTGCGCTGGGAGCTGCACGACAAGCCCGGGCTGCGGCTGTGCGCGTGGACGAAGGCCGAGGACGCGGCGCTGCGCGCGCTCGCGGAAGATCCGGCGGTCGCGAACCGGTGGGAAGAGATCGCGCGCCGCATGCCCGAGCCCGGCCGCCCGCCGGTCCACTGCCTCATCCGGTACCAGTCGAAGCTCTGCGCAGCGAACGCGAGCAGCAGCAGCAGCAGCTTCACGCCCGAGGAGGACGCGCTCGTGCTCCAGGCGGTCGGCGTCTTCGGCGAGCGCTGGAACATCATCGCGGACCTCATGGACGGTCGCGTGCCGGAGCAGATTCGCCACCGCTGGCAGCAGACGCTCTCGCCGCACGTCCGGCGCGGCAAGTTCTCGGTCGTGGAGGACCGCCGCATGCTGCTGGCGCTCTACGCGTACCACGACCGCGCGACGGTGTTCCGGAAGGAGGCGGCGGCGTGGACGGACGTGAGTCACCACGTGCCGGGGCGGCTGCAGCCGCCGTTGCGCGACCGGTTCCTCAACTCGCTCGACTCGGAGATCTCGTTCACGCCGTGGAAGCCGCAGGACGACGCGGCGCTGCTGCGCGCCGTGGCGGAGCTCGGCTGGAGCTGTCCGGGGCTATGGCCGCGCGTCGCCGCGCGCTTCGGGAACCGGAGCGACAACCAAGTCGCGCGGCGCTGGAAGCACCTCGCGCCGCGCGAGTACGAGCAGTTCCGGCGGGAGAAGCGCGCGGCGGCGGCGGCGACGGTGGTGCCTGCGATCCTCCACCGGCGCCGGCAGCGCGTCCAGCGCGGCGGCGGTGACGGCGACAGCAGGCGGCTCAGCAGCTACAACGTGCAGGACGAGTCCGAGGGCGACGCCGCGTCGAGCAGCAGCAGCGACGGCAGCGACGAGAGCGACAGCGACGAGAGCGAAGACGTCGACCTCGACCATCCGCCAGCAGCAGCAGCAGCGCAGGAGGTTGGGGGCGGCGACGCGGCGGCCGCCGTCGAGGGAGTGGAGGAGAACAGCGTCATGTGAACACGATGTCGTCGTCGATGGTGCTCGCTGACTCGCGCTCTTGTCGTCCTTGGAAGAGTCGCATTCGTCGACTCTTGCGAACGCCCACGATGCTGAGCGTGAGCGCTGCGAGCGTGAAGCGCACGTCGCTGTCGTCCCGCGGGGCGACTCGGCCCGGCGGCGGCTCGAGCCGCAGCCTACACCCGCAGTTCAAGATGGACGAGACGTTCGACCCGGAGGCGAGCAGCAGACTCACGCCAATCGTCACGAGCACCAAGGCGGTGCGCTGCCTCCGCCCGAAGGAGTGGTCGCCGCAGGCGGAAGAAGGTCGGTGAGGGCGGGGCTCGCACTCGCGCTGGCGTTGAGTCGGAGAGAGCTGACGAGCTGCGTGTGCTGCTGCGGTGCCAGCGTTCCGCGTGCAGCAGACCGGGTGGCGCGACCTGAAGGAGTACATGGAGACGTACGGGGAGCCCGAGCGCTGGGAGAACGGCTTCATCCGCTGCACGCGCGTGAAGAGCAACGGCTACTATACCTACTGGTGCGTGCGTGAGGGGGGCGTGAGGGGGGGAGGAGGCTGACAGATCGCTGCCTCCAGGCGAGCGCACCGCGAGTGCGACGACAAGTACCTGCACAGCGTCAAGCTCTACGAGTACGCGTAAGGGTTTGGGCGGAGGACTCACAGAGAGAGAGAGAGAGAGAGAGAGAGAGAGAGAGCTGCGAGTACCAAGCGCCATAAGCGAGAGTCACCTCGTCACCTCTGACGTCCTCCTACCCGGCGAAGAGGAAGCCTGCGATCGCCGCGAGCACCACGATGAGCACCGCCACGATCCAGAACACGGCGTTCGACTGGCCGGCGCTCCCGGGGCCCACGGCGGCCGTAGCTGCCGCAGCTCCCGTCGCCGTGGCGCTGCCGCTCCGGTCGTCATGGGCAGCGTCGTCTGAGTCCGAGTCCACCGCCGTCCTCGTCGTCGAAGTGAGGCGACCGCCCCATGTCTCCTTCTCCTTGATCTTCTGCTCCGCGAGTCGGGTCTTGAGCGCCGCGAGCGCCTCGCGGATGCTCCGGTCGTTCGGCTGGCTCTTGGCCGCGAGTGTGAGCTTCTTGCGCGCGGCGTCGAGGTCGTCGCGCAGTAGGTGCGCCTTGCCGCCGCGGTAGAGCGCCTTGGTGTTCTGCGGGTCGATCGCGAGCGCCAGGTCGGCGTTCTCGACCACCTTGGCCGCGTCCGCCGCCGACTCGTGCAGGTAGCACGCCGCCAGGTTCAGGTACACGGGCAGCCGCACCTCATTCACGGCGTCGCGGTGCTTGTCGAGGAACTGTAGTGGTGACAGCAGCAACAGCCGTGATCAGCGATCAGTGTGTAGAGTGAGGAGCTACTCGAGAACCCCGCTGCCGCCGCCGCACGCACCTCAAAGTTCCACGTGCCCTCGTCAAAGTCCACGTGGTGCAGCGCGCGCTCGTACCAGCGCACGGCGCGCGCCACGTCCGCGCTCTTGAAAGCCTGCGAGCCGCGGTCGCGACACTTGGCGGCGCTCTCCACGCGCGTCTCGAAGATGCACGAGCGCTCCTGCTGCGCGGCTGTCAGCAAGCGCCTCTACAGGCAGCGGCCAGTGTGAGAGGAGGAGCGCACCTCTAGCAGGAGCTTGCGGTCGTCGGCATCGAGCTGCAGCTCCCACTCATCCGCCATGGTGCTGTTGGCTTGTCAATCAACGGTAGTTGATTCTTGCAAGAAGGTAATACGAATATCTAGAGAGGATATCCGAACATCAAATGATTAATGATATAAAATAGCACATTATTTAAACAATATAGTATTCCACAGATCTGAAGTGGTTTTTGCGCATCAATCCTCGAGAAGACCTCCGGACCTGCCATGGCGACCTCTTCCTCTACGCCCCCCTCGCTCGCGCTCACGGACGCCATGCGCGCCGCCACGCGCCAGGCGCACTCGCTCTCCGACAGGTGCGCTTGCTTGCGGCTGCAGAGGTGATCCCGGGAATGTGCTCACGACGACCCCCACGACAACCCAACCACACGACTCGACTGACGCGGCGACGACCGGCAGACTCGTGAACGCGAAGCTGCTCGTCGCGCTCACGAGCAACGAGCTCTACGGCCGCTCGCTGCTGCTCTTCTGTGCGCAGTTGCTTCTGTTCACAGTTGTTAGGTGCAGAGAGAGAGAACGGGGGGCGAACTGACGCGCTGGCGGGGACAACAGACTACGTGTACGTGCAGCTGGAGCAGTCGCTCGAGGCGTGCAAGAAGCACGAGAACCTGCGCGGCCTCCACGAGCTACTGCCCGAGTTCGCGCGGGTGCGTGCGGGGCGTGATTGGCGGGCGAACGTGGGAGGCAGTGAACTGATCGCCGGCGACTCGCAGGCGGACAGCATCGCCAAGGACCTCAAGTTCTTCCTCGGCGAGGACTGGAGCTCCAAGCACAAGCCGACGGCGGCGGCCGAAGCCTACGTCAAGTGCGTGGCGCTGTGTGCGCGGCGCGCGTGAGCTGGCGAGGGATGAGAGAGGTTGACGACTCTTCTGTCCGCAGCCACCTGAAGGAACTGGAGAAGTCGGTGCGTTCGCTCGCTGTTGCTGCTGTTGTTGCTGCTGCTGCGGACACGAGCGGCTCACGTGAGCCGGGCGAGCGCAGAACCCGACACTGCTGCTCGCGTACTTCTACCACATGTACACGGCGCTGTTCGCGGGCGGACAGATGATCCGCAAGTTCGTCAAGAAGAGCTTCGACCCTCCGGCGGGCGAGGGGCTCAACGTCTTCGAGTTCGGCGCGAAGAGCAGGATGGTGCGGCGTCGGCGTCGACGTCGACGCGTCACGCACTCCGCCAGTTCGCGCCTCCCTCACGCTCTCCGCTCGCTCCATGCAGGCGCTGCGCAGCTCCCTCAAGGACGCGGTGAACTGTGTCGAGATCGACGACGCCACGCGCCAACTGGTGCTCGCCGAGTCGCTCAAATGCTTCGAGCTGAACAACCAGGTGCGTGCCGAGAGCGAGGCTGTCCGTCGACGGCGACTGACGCGGTGCACAGGTCGTGCGCAGCATCGAGGGAGCCCCCCGCCAGCTGCTGGCGTGGATCGTCAAGTGGGTCGTGGCGCTAACGCTCGTCTACCTGGTGCGTCTCGCGCAAGTCGTTCGGTGGCCGTTGCGATCTGCAATCTGACGAGCGGTGGCGTCGACAGACGTACGTGACCTTCGTGCGCGGCACGTAAGCGGCGACAGCGAGAGTGCGAGCGTCCTGCAGCCTCCGACTCCAGCCTTCCTCGCCCCCACACTGCACGCTATACACGAGATCCGCTCACGCGCTTCTCGCGCTCATACTTACGTTGTTAGTCTACGCACCGACACCACCACACACACACACACGCCTCGCCTCGCTACCTAACTTGCTGCTGCCGCTCCCGTCGTCAGCCGAGCTTGTGCATGAGCGCCAGGATGTTGACGGCCGCTGCGAAGGCCACAAGCACGGCGAAGAGCGCGGCGATGGCGACGCCCGCCGACTTGCTGAAGCCGCCGTACGTGCGCATCTGCTGTGCGTCGAGCTTCTGGCGCGGCAGCAGGTAGAGGATCGGCGCAAGCGCGAGCAGGTTGACGCCGTAGTTGAGCAGCAGGAACTCAGTCGCCTCGTGCCGCGTGTGGCGCGCGTCCGCCGCGACGACGCTCGGCGCGAAGTCCCGCGCGACGAAGTCGCTCGCGCTGATCCAGTCCGAGATCGAGAGCAGCACGACGCTGATGAGCACGTGGTAGGACGCCACCAGCCCGGTCGTCGCGCCTTCGATGCAGTTCTCCGTGATCTCCACGAGCGGCAGCGTCGTGACGATGATCGTCGCACCGCCCATGAGCCCCGTGAGCGCGTGCAGGAGCAGCACGTACCACTGGCTGCGCACCTGGTCATAGACCACGGGCAGCGCCGCCACCGCGCGTAGGGCCACGGTGGCCACGAGCCCGACAGCCGAGACGCGTACCCAACTGTAGTTGAGCAGCGTGTAGCGGAACGTCACGAGCCCGAGGACGACCATGGTTTGGAACGGGATCTGCCCGACGCGCGCCAGGTTGGCGTCGATGTCGGCCCACTGGGCCACGGCGGCGCGCGCGAACTCGAACTCGAAGGCGCCGAGGAAGAACGTGGCGCAGATGAAGAGCACGATGCGCCACACGGCCTCCTGCTGCAGGATGCGCCAGAGCTGCGCCGAGAGTGACAACCGGTCGACCGCGTCCACCTTGAGCTGCCGCCGGTCCTCGTCGAGCCGGTAGAGCACCGCCGGGATCGGTGCGAGCGCCACGAGCGCCATCACGAGCAGTAGCACCTTCATGGACACGGGCGTGCGGCCGCTGGCGTCGGCCTTCATCGCCTGCGACTCGGCGATCGCCGCGAGCAGCGCGAACGCCTCGCGCGTGATGAGGTACGAGAGCACGAGCGAGCCGCGCTCGTGGATCGGCTCGCGCTGCGAGAGTTCGACGAGGAACGCGAAGGACGCGACCGCGGCGATCGTCACGCCGAGGCTTGTGCCCATCATGAGCAGTACGTAGACAGCGCCGCCGTGGAACCGGATGAAGCTGAACGCCGGCGGCGCGCTCTGGAAGTCGAGCATGGCGATGATGACGAGCGCCATGAGCGTGACGTACGCGAGCGCCCAGCCGAGCGCGATGTAGGCCTTGCGGTGCAGGCTCCAGAGCGGGAAGAAGTCCGAGAGCACGCCGATGAAGAAGCTCGCGACGCCCGGGAGCAGCAGGAAGCGGAACGTGGCGGCAGCCTGCTGCGCGTCGAGCCCCAGGTAGGCGCAGAGCAGCGGGTGGAAGCCGCGCTCGAGGAACGGCGCCATGAAGCCCGCGGCCGCGGCCGAGACCGCGAGCCCGCAGTAGTCGCGCGAGAAGAGCTCGACCGCCTGCCCGGCGCGCAGGCTGCCGTAGAGCGTGTGGTTGAAGACCGTGTCGTGCGGGCCGCTCGTGGAGCGCGCGCGGCGCGGCGGCGGCTCCTGCAGCAGCTGGATGGGCTCCGGCAGGCTGCTGCGGCGCGACACGACCGGGATGCCCTCCTGGAACGTCACCGTGCGCTTGCGCGTCGGGTCCGAGCTGTGGTGCCGGCTGCGCGACGCGTCGAAGCGCAGCTGCTCGCGCTCGCGCGCGCGCTGGAACTCCGGCGCGAGGTCCACGGAGGAGCTGACGCCGGCACCGACGTCGACGTCGTCGGCGTCGTCGTCCGAGTCCGGGAACTGCTCCCACTGGAGCGTGTCGAGCGGCACATCGGTGGCGGCGGCGGAGAACGAATCCTCCGAGATGAAGGACCAGCTCTTCTTGAGCGAGTCGTCGCGCCGCCCGCCCGCGTGCATCGTCGTCGGCGGCGGCGGCGGAGTAGGGAGGCAGCCGCCTGTTGGCGGGGAGTAAGAGAGCCTGCTGCGGATGGCCCGCTGCGGGCATACACTGCGGTGGCGGCGGCGATGGCGGCGCGCAGGCGCAGGAAGGAGGCAGCGGTGGTCGTCGCGACAGGCTCAGGGTCAAAGAAAGTCAGTTCGTTTCGACTGGACCTTTGCTGTGGGGATCCACCGTGTTTTGAGAAGCAAGTGTGTGACGGATTCGATTTTGGGAATTGAAGATAGTGTGAAGTATCGAATCGGATGTATTCGGAGCGAGGCGGTGCGAAGACGAATTCACAGAACAAGGTGCGATGCGGCAGAAAAGCCGGCGAGTTGCAGACGAAAAAGCCGATTTTCGTTCGAGTTGGCACACTTGCGAACTCCGGTCGTGGGTCAAATGACCGCCTCATGCTCCTGCCGCCCGCTTGCCTGCCTGCCTGCCTGCCTGCCTGCCTGCCTGTAGATAGCAGCGGTGCTGCACCTACACACCGTGCGCTATGCGCAATGGTCGTGGACTCTGCCGATCCGATTTGGCGCGGTGAGAGCGAGTGAGAGAGAGCGAGCGAGCTGGTCTCGACAATCCTGCAGGCTCCTCAGGATTGCGCTTCGTACCTAAACGAGTCGTCCCGTTATGTGGTGCACACCACGCCAACTTCAACATCGCAATGTGTTTCTTATATCTTATGCAGGTGCAAGCTCGGCAGGTTCCTATGATCCTACTGCTGCGAAGGCTCAGACGCGGCCGAGCGCGGCGTCCGCGGTGCTCTGTTGCTGCTGCTGGAGCTGCTGCTGCTTGCGCGAGCGCGGGGTGCCCGTCTCCGCGAACTCGAGGGCTGCGTCGGCGGCGCGCGAGGCGGCGGCACCAGTCGAGATCACGCCCGCGGTGAAGAGCACAGACACGAGGAAGCAGACGAAGGTGAGGAACGTGGTGGCCACGGCGCCGAGCACGCGTGAGCAGCTGATCTCGCACGCCTCCTGCACGATCTCCCGGAGGTCGCTGCCGCCAGTGCAGATGGAGCTCCCGACAGGCGACAGCGCGACCGCCACGGCAGCAGCGAACGTGAGCACCAGGAACACGCCCTCGAATACCAGCATGGCGGACAGGCTCGGCAGGCGGTGCTTCTTCACGTCGAAGACGGCGATGCGCACCGCGACGAGCAGGATCACGAGCACACCCGTGGCAACGAGGAAGTTGAGCTGGTTGGTCGAGTTGTACGTCTCGGCGCCGTAGCTGCACGACTTGGCGCGTCCGTAGTTCGCGGTCGAGACAGCGACGATAGCGAAGAACACGGCAAGCCCGCGGACGACGATCGGAGCCTTCTCGGAGATCATCATGGTCGTGGGAAACGAGGTGAGGAAGAAGCGGATGTGGAAGATTGGAATGTGAGAGACCGGGGCGGGTACCGAGCAGCATGGCGACGACGCTCGCCTTGCGAACCGGCCCAGGATCCTTTCCAGTTGCTCCCCCTTGTCCTCGCGATCTGAATACCGAGAACCTTGTCGCCGACCTTCTTGTCGAGGACCTTGTCGAGATCGCGATCCATCGCAGCTATTTCGATCATGGACAACGATGGCGATCGCGCGCGTCGACGCTCTCACGCGAGCCTTGCGGTGTGAGACGAACACGCTCAGAGATGGCGCTGCAACGAGCCACAGCGACGACCAAGGCGAGCGGCAAAGTGGGTGGCGCTCGAGTCGATTCCTTGGATCCCAGCAGCGACTCGAATGACGATTCTTCGTCGAGCGACGAGGACTCGGACTCGAGCGACAGCGACAACAGCGACGACGATGACGACGATGACAACGATGAAGAGCGACCGGGCTTCGTGCAGCGTATCGCCAACGCGGTCCAGGCGAAACAGCACCAGGTGCTGGAAGCGCGCAGACACCCTGTCTTGGAGTGGAAGGAGGCGGCGCGCTGGGACGCCGAGAACGCTGCTGGGAAGGCGCTCGCTGAAGCCAAGCGACGACGCCGGGAAGCGCGAGCTGCAGAGAAAGCTGCAGCCCGAGAGCGAAAGGAGAAGCGCAGAGCTCAACGCGAGCTCAACAAGGTCAAAGAGCAGGAGTTCCTCACTCTCCTGCAAGGCTACGACGAGCAACTCGTGAGGGCGAACAGGCGCAACGAGCTACTCACTGCGTTCTCAACCGACTCTCGCGCCCGTGAGAAGCAGAGACTCGCTGCGACGCAAGTGACACTCAAGGCTGAGCGCGAGCGCGCCGCAGAACAGCGGGTGCGTCAGTCATAGCCCTCGGCTTGCCTCGGGGGACGACATCTCTGACTCGATCCGGTGCTTCTCGTGTATCCCCCCAGCTCGAAGATCTGCAGCGAGATGACCAGTTCGTGAAAGCTTGCGCCGCGCGGCACCTGCAGCAGTCGATCGACACAGCCAACGAGATGGCGCGGCGCTCGGGCATACTGCCAGCGATCAACGCGCCAAGTCCGGTTCCTCAAGACGAGCAAGACGAGACGTCCAGTCTCCTGATCCTGCGCGTCAATCCTCCAGGAGACTCTCCTCCTCGGTCTCCGCTGCCTGGGTTCCAAGGAAACAGCGCGGCAGACAGCGCCGCCGCCACAGCAGCGGTTGGGAGCGCAGGTGGAGGGTCGAGAGGAGGCGCTCGCCCCAAGATCAATCGGGTGTCGTCTATGACTTCTGTCGTCCCCTCCAAGCGCACGTTCTTCACTGCGAACCTCAAGCGCTTCAAACACACTGAGGAGATCCGGGGCGAAGCCATCGGGGACCACGGCGGGGTCGAGCTCGCCAGATCGCTGCTGACTGGGGCGTGTCCGCGCGTCAAGCGCATCTACCTCGGCTGGAACCACATCCGGTTTGCTGGTATCGCCGCACTCGCGGACTGCTTCATCCGCGGAGCGTGCAGCCAGCTGCAGGTTCTCGATCTTCGATGCAACAGCATCGACGCGAAGAGCTTCCGAGAGCTCCTCGGGGTGCTCGAGAAAGGAGGGCTACCAGAGCTGTTGGATCTTGTCCTGCAGGGGAACATCATCGGCGACGAAGGCGCGAAAGCCATCGCGCACGCGATGCTCAAGGGGACGCTGCAAGCCCTGCGGCTCGTCGACGTCCGGCAGAACCGAATCCGCAACGCAGGCGTGCAGGCGATCTGGAACGTGTTCACCGCGCAGTGCTTCAAGCGGTGCTGCCCGAAGCTCCAGCTGCTCGATATGCGGCGCAACGACGCCAGCGGAGCTCTGACGCGCTCGTTCTGTCCGTGCCCACCGTACCTCGAGTTCTAGCTCGACGGACATCAAGCATTGGGCTCGAGCGCTACCAAGCACCTCATATGAACGATGCAGACGCGTTCTTCAGCTCTTGGGTCCTGCAGCGTGTCAGCGCGACATCGTCAGCGGCTCAGCATGATGCAGAGGCAGGAACAGCGCTGGTTGAGTGACCGTACATGCTCCGAACGAACAGGCTCTGGCTGATCGCGGAGACCGACTCGGGCAAGCGCAACGTGGGCTGCTCAATCCCTAAGTTCTTCAGAGCTGCGCCACGGCCGCCACGCAGGATGAGGCGGCTGGTTGCGCAGAGGCGAAGCGTCAAGAGAGCCACGACGGACCTGCGTCGTACTGTTTGGGCGTGATGTAGCCCTTCTCGGTGATGTCGAACGCGGCGAACATCGCCTCCAAGTCGGGCTCCTCGAAGAACGGGACCTGAGCAGAGACCCCCCTCGGTGTCAGCTGCACCCCTCAAGAGACTCCCAAGCCCTCCCCCACGGTCGTCTACCACGCACGTATCCCTGCGACTGCTTCGCGCGCTGGATCTCAGCCAAGTGCTGCGCGAGGAACGCACGCGGGTTCTCCGGGCGGTGGTAGAGCAGCAGTGTGCCCATACCCTCGAAGAGCTCCTTGATGCCGTGCGTCTGCATGTACAACTCGGCGCGCACCTTCGGGTCTTTCATGTTCAAGCCCCGCGGCCGGATCGTCGACTTGCGCTGCGTCAGACTCGCCATGTTCGCTCGCTCACTCGCTCTGGTCGATCAGACAGACTCTTGGGGACTTGAGAGGTCACTAAGGTCGCTGCGGTCTATTAGCTGTATGTACACCACCAAGCGGCCACCTGCCCGAGTGCTCAGTGAAGGGAGGTGGCTCTGCGCGCTCTGCTCTATCGCTGGAACGGACTCTCGTCTGCGTAGCACTGCGCGAACATCTTGTCCACCTCGCTCTGCGCCTCGTCCGGGAACATCGACTGCCACGCGCCACGAGCTCCCCACCAGCAGCTCAGTCCCGAGTCGTCCCCGCACGGCGGAGCGCAGCTGCCCACGCACCTTCGTCGAGCGTATTGCGTGCTCGCGCACGCAGCGCTTGTGCAGCCACCGCGAGCTCTTCTTGAAGAACTCGACGTCCGGCAGCAGCGACGCCAGCAGCGTCGCCTTCTCGTAGCACTCGGACTCGCGCGCCGAGCGGATCTCACTGAGTGGCGCCAGCGCCGATACGCAGCGCAGCCCGTTCGTCAGCGCCTGTGACGAGACAGCGCCAGTCGAGCGCGCGATGGCAGCGCACGCACCTGCACGCCAAGAGGTCGGACTTGGTGATGTCCATCTTGCGCACCGTGAACTGCAGCGGGCCAGAGAGCGAGAGAGCGAGAGAGCGAGAGTGAGCCTTGCGCTCTCTCCTCGACCTCGCTCACCGCCGCGCCGTACGTCGTAGGCGTGGATGAGCTCGTGCACCATGGTCTCCTCCACCTCGCGCGCCGAGTGCAGGCGGTTGGCGCAGAACACGACGGTGGGCGGTGGCGCCGAGAAAAACGCGCGCGCGCGACCCTCGGGTCCTACCGGCAGCCGTGAGTCCCCACCGCCACATTGAAGCCTCCCTCACACTCGCCAGCCGGAGCGCGCCGCACCGTCCTCGCGGCACTCGATGCAGACGAAGTTGATCGCCGGCACCTTCGCGTCCGCCGCCGCCGTCGCATTCGCAGCCAAGTGCTACAGCATACAAGCCGCAGAGCATAGCGCTGAGCGATCCTTACGCGCACTTTCGCTGAGGGGATCGTCGCGGTCACCTTGTTGATGATCTCGACCACGAGCTTCGGCCGCCGCTGCTTGAGCGCCGCGTGCACGGCGTCCTCGCAGTCCGGCACCTCCATCACGATTCTTGCCCTCTCAAAAGTATCGGAATGGACACGGCGAAAGTGTTTTGGCTCAGGTAAAGCGAATATCACTATTAGCACGTCGCACGCACTCTTTCAATTAATACAGGCACGTCAGCTTGCGAAACACAGTTGTGACCGGTCACTCTTCAAGATGCGGTTCGACAACCGAGGTGATGACCCAGCCTACGCAGGCGTATGAGCTGTCTGCTGCTGCCTGTCCGCCTGCCTGCCTGCCTGCTGACGTTCTCTCCCCGCGTTTACCAACTCGCCATGCGTCGGAATGGCGCGACGTAGTGGCGATCGTGACTGGCGCCGGCAACGGCCTCGGCCGCGCGTACGCCGAGTTCCTTGCCGCGCGCGGCGCCAGCGTGCTGGTGAACGACGTGGCTGCCGGCGCGGAGGACGTGGCGGCGCGTCTCGGCGGCGGCGACCGTGCGCTCGCGAACCGCGACAGCGTGGTGGACGGCCGGAAGATCGTGGACGCGGCGCTCAACAAGTGTGCGCGACACGAGCGAGGGTGAGAGGAGCCGGAGATCAAGAGCTCACGTTGGTTCCGCTGCACAGGGGGCCGCGTGGACATCGTGATCAACAACGCCGGTGAGCTCTTCGCTGCTGGCTGTCGGGCGGCGCTGAGCGGGCGGTGGCGGCAACTGACGCGGACGCTCCGCCTGCAGGCATCGTGCGCGACAGCTCGTTCGCGCGCATGACCAAGGAGCAGTGGGACGCCGTATACAAAGTGCACCTCGAGGGCACGATGAGGTGCGCTACCAGCAGGCAGCGATGTATGCGTAGACCTGGAGGCGGCGGCGGCGCTGACTCCGACCGACCGACTTGCGTGCGCGCAGCGTGACGAAGGCGGCGTGGGAGGTCATGCGCGAGCAGAGCTTCGGCCGCATCGTCAACATCTCGTCGGCGTCGGGGCTGTACGGGAACTTCGGGCAAGCGAACTACTCGGCGGCGAAGCTCGGCATCGCCGGACTCGCGTTCACGCTCAGCAAGGAAGGCGCGAAGCGCAACGTGCTGACGAACGTCGTCGCGCCGCTCGCGGCGTCGCAGATGACGGACGGCATCGTCGACGACGAGCTCTTCGGTCTGCTCAAGCCCGAGCACGTGGCTCCGTTCGTCGCGTGCGTGCTCGCTCTCCGCCACGGAACGGGGGAGCTGTCGGTGGTGTTTCGCTCACACGCTGCATGCGTGCAGATACCTCTGTCACGAGAGCTCGACGCGCAATGGCAACGTGTACGAGGTCGGCGCCGGCTGGGTGGCGCGAGTGCGCTGGGAGCGCTCGCGCGGTGTCGTGTTCCCGGGCGACGGCATGAGTCTCGAAGCGATCGCGGCGCAGATCGACGAGATCGAGGTGCGTTCTTGACGGGGAGAGGGAGAGACACAAAGAGAGCGAGCGTGCGAGAGAGAGAGAGAGAGAGATGGAGAGAGAGCGCTGTTGACGAGCGGGCTGCTGTGTCGGCAGAACTTTGATCGCGAGCCGAAGAGCTACCCGACGCAGCTCCACGACTCGCTCGAGTACGTGCGCGGGCTCTTCAAGGACAAGCCGTGAGCGTCACCTCGAGCGGAGACACGTGGGCAGCAGGGGCGTCCAGGAAGCGTGTTACGAGTAAATAAGGTAGAGCGGCGCTGTGAGCAGCAGCTCACATGAGCTTGGCGCTCGCGACGTCGAACGGGTTTTTCTTGGCCGCGCTCTTGCCGTCGGCGTTTGGGTAGGTCTGCGGCACGTCGGCGCCGAGCAGATACTCGAGCGAGTAGACGTCCTTGACCTCCTTCTCGGACTTGGGGCGGCTCTGTGTCGTCAGCGGAGCGCGTGAGCCGAGCAGCGCGTCGCTCGACACCTCGAACGGGTTCTTGCCGCCGTTGAGCGCCGCAAGGTTGAACTTGTCGGCGAGCGCGGCGTCGGCGCTTCGGCGCATGGCCGCGGCCTCGGACGCGATGGAGCGCGCGGCGCGGGCAGCCGTGGGGTTCTGGATCGCACGCTTCATGGCTTGGGAGAGGGGGTGGGTCTTGCAAGGAAAGAAGGAGGGTCTTGGGTCGTGCAAGGAAGAAGGGACTGGGACAAAGGAGTCGGGAGTCGAGTGCGCGCGAGGCGGCAAGTGAGCGCCGCACGGAGCGGCTTCTTCGTCGTGTGTTTTATATTGCAACCTGTTTTGAAACACGAAAGTAACTTCAAGTTGAAGAAACCATCTGTTCTCGCTAAACTTTGGACCTCCCTTATCTGATCGCAAAATATATACCACGCCGACATCTTGGTTTCACTATAGTTTGTACCTTCCTCTCTATTTCCGAGCCAACTTCTGTTTAGTATTTATACCTCGCCGACATCTTGATTTCACTATCCTTTATACAGTGGGACGCCGCCGATCGCGCAGTTCGCCGTGACTCCGCGTTAAGTTCGAGAGAGCGGGAGAGTCACAAACTTGAGGAGAGTCACAAACTCGCCGCAGCGTGTCTGTCGATCCGCGTCGAGCTCGTCTTCGCTCGTTCGTCCTCGCGCGCTGCGCCAGCGCGTCGTCGATGATCGCGCGCATCTCCTGCAGGTGAAGCTCGTACTGGCCCGTGGCGGGGGACGCCGACGGCGGGCGGCCGACGTACGCAACCTCCCGGCTCTCGCCGCCCGTACTTGAAGACCGTGCGCAGGCGCGAAGCCACGAACGACCACGCACCCATGTTCTTCGGCTCCTCCTGCACCCACACGATGGCCGCGTTCGGGTACCGCGCCACGCACTCAGCCACCTCCGCGAACGGGAACGGCGCGAGCTGCTCGATGCGCGCCGTCGCGACGTTCTTGATGCCGCAGCCGCGCAGCGCGTGCAGCAGCGGGTAGTAGATCTTGCCGCAGCACAGGAGGAGCTTGCGCACCTGGTCATCCCTGACTATCGTGAGCTGGTCGTCCGGGTGCGGCGGGAGCACGCGCTTGAACGCCGTGCCCTCGGCCAGGTCCGCCATGTCCGAGTTGCACGGGCGGTGGTGCAGGAGCGACTTGGGGGCGAACAGCACGAGCGGCTGGCGGAAGCTGCGCGCGGTCTGGCGCCGCAGCGCGTGGAAGTACTGCGCGGGCGTCGTCGGGATCGCGACAAAGAAGTTCGCGCGCTGGTCCGCGTCGCCCGTCTCCGTCTCCGCCGTGAACACGTCGCTGTCCTCGTTGTGCAGCAGCAGGAAGCGTTCCATGCGCGCGCTGCTGTGCTCGGGTCCCTGACCCTCGTAGCCGTGCGGCAGGCAGAGCACCAAGCCCGATTGCCGCTGCCACTTCTGCTCGTCGCAGCTGATGAACGTGTCGATGATCGTCTGCGCGCCGTTGGCGAAGTCGCCGAACTGCGCCTCCCAGATCGTCAGGCTCATCGGGCTCTGCAGTGAGTAGCCGTACTCGAACCCGAGCACACCCTTCTCGCTCAGCGACGAGTTGCACACCTGGAACTCGCCGCGCGAGATGTCCTCGAGCTCCGACAGCCCGAGCTTCCGCTTGATCCCCGCCACGCCGAGCTTGTTCAGCGGCGTGTACGACGAGTTCCGGGCCTCGAGCGCCTCGAACTGGTCGTACAGCACGGCGTGGCGCTGGTTGAACGTCCCGCGCTCGTAGTCCTAGCCGCTCAGACGCACGTCTGTGCCCTCCACGAGCAGACTCCCGAACGCGAGCATCTCGGCGGTCGCCCAGTCCACGCGGTCGCCGTCTCGACCGCGCGCAGGCGGTTGTTCATCACCGCCTCGACCTTCTTGTGCGCGGCGAAGCCCTGCGGGATGCGGAAGCGCTGCGTGCCGATCTCCTCCAGCAGCTTCAGGTCCACGCCGGTCGCGCACTCCTGGCCACCGTCACCACCCGAAGCGTCCACCGCAGCGCTGCTCGGAGACTTCTGGTTCGCCTCGAACCACTCGTTGCTCCAGGACACCGCGTCGCCCATGTTGTCCCAAGACGACGGCAGCTCCCGCGAGTGGTGGTACTCGGACGCGAGGTGCGCCTCGAAGTCCGTGCACATCTTGGCGTACTCTGTAGCAGTCAGCACGTTCTCACGCTCGAGCTTCTTGAGGTACTGGTGCACGACGGTCGGGTGCTTGTTGATGAAGTGGTACATCACCGGCGCCGTGATCTCGGGCGAGTCCTGCTCGTTGTGGCCGTGGCGGCGGTAGCACACGAGGTCGACCGTGACGTCGCAGCGGAAGGTCTGGCGGTACTCGATCGCCATCTTCATCACCTTCACCACGGCTTCCGGGTCGTCCGCGTTCACGTGGAAGATCGGGCTCCTCGAGATCTTGGCCACGTCGCTGCAGTAGACCGCCGAGTCAGCTTGCTTGGGCAGCGTCGTGAAGCCAATCTGGTTGTTGATGATGACGTGGATCGTGCCGCCGGTGCGGAAGTCCTCGAGCGCGCTGAACCCGAACGCCTCGCGGACGGAGCCCTGGAACATCGACGCGTCTCCGTGGAGCAGGATCGGCATCACGCGGTCGCCGTCGTCGCCCATCTGGATCTGCCGCGCGCGAGTCTGGCCGAGCACCACGGGGTTCACGGCCTCCAGATGCGACGGGTTCGCCGCTAAGTTCACCTCGAGCGACCGCCCGTTGCGCATCTTCAGGAACGACGACGTGCCGAGATGGTAGCGGACGTCGTCCGAGTTGTTCGGGTACTCGGGCTCGTCCGGCAGGTACGGCTGGAACTGCGAGATGATCGCTCGCAGCGGCCGCTGGAGCACGTTCGCGAGTACGTTGAGGCGGCCGCGATGTGCCATGCCCATGTGCACCACCTCGATCCCGTGGTCGCTCGCGCTCTCGAAGAGCTCAATGAGTCCGGGGATGAGACTCTCGCCTCCCTCGATCGAAAAGCGTTTGGCGCCGGAGAAGCGGCGTCCGAGGAAGCGCTCGAAGAGCTCCGTCTTGACCATCTCGCGGAACACGTTGACCTTCTCCACGTCACTCAGCTGGAAGTCCTGCTCGACGGTGCAGGCAGCCAGAACGAGCGCGTCGGTGTCAGCTCCTCGGCACCGCTGCAGCAGACCCGCGTTCACACAGGCCGCACTTTGTACTTGACGAGCCGCTCGCGGATCCACAGCGCCGCATCGCGGTTGCGCAGGTGCTGGTACTCGGTGCCGATGTGTCCGCAGAAGAGCTCGCGCAGCTCCGTCACGATCTGGCAGCGCGGCACGCGTCACGCGTCAGTTCGTCCGTCGCCATCCTCTCACAGCGCCACGCGCCGCTCCGACGCCGCGGCCAGCAGCAGCGCGCACCTCACGCAGTGTCGCGACGGGGCCGATGGAGAGGTCATCGCCGATGAAGAACTCGCGGTCGAGATCCGCGGCCGTGAAGCCTGCAAGCAGCCGCCCGCGCTCTCAGTTCTCAGCCCTCAGCACCCGCGCTCGCTCGTACGGACACACAGTCGCTCTCGCCGCCGCTGCCGCGCGCGCCGCGCACCGTAGGTCGTGAGCTCCAGCAGGTTCTTGGTCGCGAGGCTGCGTAGGTTGAAGTTGTCGAAGAACGGCACTTCGACCCACCGGTCGCCGTTGACCCACTTCTCTAGCTCCGGTAGCTTCTCGCCTGCAGCCACGCACAGCAGTCGCAGCAATAAGGAGGGTCGTCCGCCGCCTGTGCCGCTCGTCGCCTCACGCACGCTTCTGCAGCGGGTCGATCTGCGCCACGTAGTGTCCGTACTGCACACCAAGCGCCGCCGTTCGTCAGCTGCTCTCTCGCTTCGAGAACCGTCGAGCGACGAGCGCCGAGCCCACCTGCTTGAACGTGCGGATGAGAATGAGCACGCGCCGCGTCTCCTCCTGCGATTTGCGGATGTCGGCGCTCAGCTTCTGCACGAGGCGCGGGGGCGCGTCGGCCGAGTCGGAGCCTGCCAGCGCGCTCAAGAAGCGCCGGCTGGTGCCGAGCGATGGTCTCCGGTGTCGCGCCGCCAGCGCCGTCGCCGCCGCCGCCGCGCTCGTCAGGCGCTGACCTCCTTGCTTCATCATCGTGCCAGGTTGGATCTGGTAGTGACGAAAACGAGGCTGTAGGTTGAACCAGCCTCACTTTCTTCACTACCTGATGCCCGATCACAAACACTGGGGTGGAAGAGATCGGATCACCTACCGCATGAGACCAGCTAGCTCTGCGCGCTTGAAGCTGCGTCCTATCGGGTAGCGAGCACGTCAGACTCGCCAAGTTCGCGAACTCGTGAACCGCCACGCACTTCGACTGTTTCAGTCTTTGCTCGATCGCGGTGGCATCGGTGGCGTCTCGTTCTCGTTCTCGTTCTCGTTCTCGTTCTCGTTCTCGT